>SNQJ01S0094280.1:50257-74983 GCA_010110895.2 Picea sitchensis
AGGACATCTTGCTAAGGAATGCCCTCGGAGAAACCCTAGTTGCCTATATTGTAAGGCTATGGACCATGAAGTACTGGATTTCCCTAGAATGATTGCTAGACTTGAAAAGATGAATAGAGAGCAAGCAAACCTTGAAGGAGATCAAGAGACTACGATTATAGAAGAACCCCAAAAAGAATTAGAGATTATGTTGTTGAAAATGAAAGAAAACCTGGATGAACATAAAGATGTCAGTTTGTCAAAGATCTTCAAAGAAAAGGAGAAAATCGAAGTAAGAATAGGAGACTTCAACATTGACTGTGCTCTGGATGAGGGAACACAGATGAACATTATGACAGAAAGTACTTGGGAAACCATAGGAATGCCTGCTATGGTTCCTTCACTAGGAAAAATAGGATTGTGTAAAGGAAAAATGGTAACCCTATGTGGCAGGATTACCCAGATAGCTATGAGTACCCATGGAGCTTCGACGGAGGAATAATTCAAAGTTATTAAATTTATTGAGGACTATGCCCCATTTACATATTTTTTAGGAAATATCTAGATTGAAAAAGACCAGATCCAAAGAAAAGAAGAAAAAGAAGCCCTAGAACAAAAGAAGCAAGAACTCATGGAATTTATGACTAGAATGATCACCTATTTGATGGAAGAACAAGAGAACAGATCTAAGATATTAAACACCAGGGACTTGGATGTTGATTCTATAAGAGAAATAGAGGAACTACAGAAGACCAAAATACCTAACCTGTATGATGAAGGTTTATTACCCTTGGATCACGAAGTGACTGTGTCGAGAGAGGATAAGGATCAGAATGAAAAAAGGATGATCATGATGTAGCTCATTGGAAAGAAGGCTAGGAATTTAAGTAAGAGGAGAGCCAATATCGAAAAGTTATAGAAGTTTCCACAGGGAACTTCACAGAAGGGAAAATCATAGGAATTGAGCTTTGTTGGGATACCAGAACAACGACATATGGCACTTCGCCAAGGCAAAGAAATATAGTCATTGGACTGATAGACCCATTCGAATTCCACCCTGACTGGGTAGAAAAGAATTAAAATATCACTACCAGACCATTGGACCACGTCATAATGAATGGATCAACATTCATGAAAGCTTCATACCTGTGCAAGAATACCATTGACGAATTTCCTATTTAAATCACTGCGTTGTGCCCGAAGAACACTTTTGCCAACTGAGAAATCGAAGCCCGCAGAACTAGTGATTGTCTGCAATGATCATTGCAAGCATATTGTTCATCCTCATGCATCATTTTGAAATCATAGTGACCCCGATTTTCTTTCCCGAGTGCGTATGTCCGACGAGCCCACCAAAATTGAGGAATCCGTCACAGAGGTCCTTCTTGAGTTAATGAATGAGAGAACCATGTCGAAAAGAATAATGTTCATTGGAGTTCAAGCATCATCAACGGGAGGAGTGAAAGTCTCCCCATCTACTGCTCGAGCAGGAACATCTCGAGCCTGACGTAGAAAGAAGAACAAATCATAAGGACGACATAGCCAACATGAGGTTAGTTCCATCCATCCTACCAGTTTACATACCCCCTTTGAGAGGTGATATTAACAGGGACAGTGTCCCTAGAGACTTTGAATACACCCTAATCACTACATACCTACCGAAAGGAGTGTGCACCTACCATGCAAATAAAGACAAGGTTATAGCGTTGAAGTTTTGTGACTTCAACGCGGGGGACCATAAAGCTTACAGCATGCTCGCCCCATATAAGTACTTGACCAGAACTAAGGGAAAGAATTCAAAGCTCATCCCTCGGCAATGGATGATGAACCTCACACAGTCTACTTTGCTCAACGTTATGAAAGTACCGCACTTCGATAGACAACAGGAGGTGAATTCTTCTGTAAAACTATTGTTAGCAAGTTACCATGGAGGATACCTGTGGTTATATCATTGCATAACTATTGATCCGGTGTTGATCAATAGGATCACCGAGCTTAGCATGCAAGGCCTGATCCCCATGAGTACCATCCTGGAAAGACCGTAGACCATGCTCTTGCACAGAAGATCAAAGAATCCTATGGTGATGTTGAGTAAGGCGTGAGAGGCTACAAGGTAGCTTCTATTGAAAGTGGAATAGTGCACCTCACATGCCAACTGATCGCAGGGAAGTTTGTACACAAGAATCGACCAACACAAGTATCTAGCTTTGTAGTTGACCTTGCAAGAAAGTGCATAGAGGGACTAGAGATGAACTAGGAGAAGTACCTGGTGAATCAACTAGAGATTGACTACAGAGAAGCCCAGTATCAGGGGCATGAATTCCATTTTAGCTGGCTCCTGATATTGATTTCTTTTGTTGCATGGGATCTACTAGAAGGCGCAACCTTCCCAGACCTTGATCCCTTTGAGCCACTAGCCATGAATTTTAGTACATTATGGTACTCGAACGACATGAGCAAGCAATGGCAATCGAATTTTGTTTTCCACGCGTACTATAACCAATTGAAAGCAGCCATAAGGAGTGAACCTCGCATAACCCCGAATACTTTATAGATATTCTAACCTTTGATAAAGTTCAGTGCGAACCGCCACTTTATATACCTAACCCCACGTGTTGATGAGCACCAAGAATAGCTTTAGTCCTATTATAAGCTGACAGAAGAAGACCTGGAAGAGATACCCAAGGAATGGTCAGTGGACCTCCTTGTTTCATCAAACCTCATAGAGATGTCCGACATCGACAGCCCCGGAACTGCACAGGATACACCTGGGCCCAGTAAGACAAAGAAAGCAACGACGATGAAGAAGACTGAAGAAGTCTAGGATGTTAATATCCTATCTATAAGGATGGCTTCCATTACACTAGATGAAGAAGGTGATGATGAAGAAGGTACAAAAACTCAGAAAGTCAAAGTACCACCACCTAGGGAAGAAGAAGACTCATCAAAGAAAAGGAAGGTCTCACCTCTGAAATCTTCCTCCAGAAAGAAACAAAGAACCCCTGTAACCAAGATGCGAACTGCCCTCACATTGGACGACTTTGATTTCATTGTTGTATTAGTCAATGATGCTTCAAAGGAATCATAGGGAAGCAGGAGGCGAAGTAGGAACAAATGTATAGCCAAATTGAGACTGCACTCCAAGGAGTACAACAAGCACTCCAGTCTAGCTGAGAAATCTCTACTGCACATCTGCCAAAAGGAACAATAGAAGTGGGAGATGAATTAGTTCAGCTCTGCAAGATTGTTGATGCAGTCAAAATATGCCTTTGACATGCTCAGGAAGAAAAAGTGTAGGCCACCTAGGCCCTAAAGAAAGCACAGGAGGAAATTATTGAACAATGCCAAGCTATGCAACAAGAGAAGAATGCTCTCCAAGCAAAATTTGAAGAAGACATAGCGAAGATCCAAAAAGAGAAAGAGCAGCTATTGTCAAAGCAGATAGGAATTGAGGAAGCAGTCAACATAGCATTTCACTCTGTGACCGACTTAGAGAAGAAGGATGAAGAGCCCATAGAGCACCAAGTGATGAAGCTAGCTGAAGTTATTTAGCAACTTCAATAAAGGGTCATGGAATTAGAACTTCAGACCATACCACAGAGTCCGCAAGAATTGCGCAACCAACGACAATTGAATGCTCAAAGCGCAGTCGAGAGGATTAAAACACTTGCTGCAGAATGTAAAAAACTAAGTAGAAGAAGCGCGCAGATATACAAACAACTATATGAAGACCCAGAGTTGAAGAAACGGGAGTCCCAACTCCAGGAAGCAAAGCAGCACATAGATACTGTTAAGAACCAAATATCAATATAGCATAGAAAAACCTCAGAAAAAGTACTCAACGCCTTGAAAAAAAATAATTTCAGATAATATGTTAAGCCCTAATATTGTCTCATTACCCCTTAATTGGGGTATATTATATTAGTAATGTTATTTTATTTATGTCGGCTTTAGGCCATTAGTTGTAATTATACCTCCTAGTCTCCTATATATACCAAGGAGACATTTTTATTTTGAATCATCTTGGACTTGAACATTTAAGTGGGGTAAAAGGAGGTTTCCCCCTCGAAGAGGCTTATTATCTGAAATTATCTCTCTTTCAAGGCGTTGAGTACTTTTTCTGAGGTTTTTCTATGCTATATTGATATTTGGTTCTTAACATATGGTATCAGAGCTCAAGGTCTTGGGATTCCGCTGCTACATCTGAGACACCTTGGCATTTTCACTATAAATTTTTTTCTACAACTTCTTAGAAGGAACATATTGGATGATATTTAGTAGACAGATCAAGGTACATTGGGTTCAAAATTCAGCTTCTGAGACCTTATACTTTCGGAGATATAGCCTATACAAGATAGGGTTCTGGAATCATCCTGAACTGATTCATTGCGGAATTTTCGCTATAAAAAATTTTCTGTAATGTTTCAGACCATGAAATCCAGAGGCTATTTATATAAATTAGTAAGGTATATGTGGTAAAAGGTTCAGATTTTGTTTCATCTTAAATTTGTACATACACCCTGTGTAAGATAGGTTATCTGACTAGTCCTATTGACTAGTCTCAAGAAGGTGTTCCAGGTAAAACAATCATAACTTCTTCCTAGAGTATCCAAATTGAGTGAGACTAGTTTCATTGAATCATGGACAGTCTGTAGTATTTCTGGTGCGTTTGAGAATTTAATATCAATTATTTTGTGTAAGGGAACACTATACAAAGTGAGATCTCTGGAAAAGGACAAAACTAGGCAAGTTGTGGGAAGTTACCATAAATTCCCATTAGCACATACAATTTGGTCAGAACTGTGGAATTGCACAGAGAGAAGAAATATAGAGAACTACATAAAAGAAAGTTTCATACCTATAAGGGTTGAAATGTGGGAGATACAATAGAAAGAAATGTTTTCTAGTAGAACCACCTCAAAAATCAAGGTTCAAAGAAATTGATACTTGGCCAACATGCACCAAAAAGGGAACTTCTACACAAATAAGCCTCTAGAAATCCTACTTGGACTCTTGATGAGGTGAGTAAGAAATGCTTAGGGAAATAAATGAACTACAAAGAAGATGGATTAAATGGAAGCTAAGTTGGATACTAAGATATGGATTCAATGGAAGCTAATTTGGATACTAAGATGGATTCAATGGAAGCTAAGTTGGATACTAATATGGATGGTTTAAAATGGAGATCATGGAAGTATTGAAAAGGAGGGTATTCGTAATAGAAGACACACGAAAGTGAAATGCATCCCATGAAATTCATGATGAGGGACACAAGGAAGGTGAATCAAGGATGGAGAAAATCCAACTTTGGATTGAAGATTAACCCGTTCCTAAGTTGATGATATGAGGAAGTTTGATGTGAGACCCAATCACATGGATACTTCAAATGGGCAATTCTTTGATCTCCATAACATGCCACATACACAAAGGTATGAATTGTTTCTTTATATTTAGAACCTAATCAATTTGTATGGTATCGATAGCTTTGTTCTTGCAAATCACTGGAGTCACTTGAAAAATTTCACGGAAAATGATAGCACCATGAGGGATACAAGGGAGCAATACCTTCTTTTATGATTGATAAATCTCAAAACAAAGGGTTTCATTCTTAGAGGCACATTGAGAACTTCCAAGATTGAATATAAAAAGGTGGCTGATATTCAGGATGAGCACTTGATTGATGTCATCATAGTAACTTTAAAGGATACTTGTCCAACATGAGGTTCCCAACTGGGAACCAAATCGTGGAGAGTGCCTTTAAAGGTGTGGCAAGAAATGTTGAAAGTAAAAATGGCTATGGCTAAGGGGACCAATCCTAACATCTATAAGAGAGAACAATTCTCCTTCTCTAAAACACCTCAACCTACAAGGTTGACACCTCAACTGGTGGAGAAAGAAAAGAAAAAGGTTATGCTTTAATTGTGACAACAAGTATAGTAAAGGACATAAATTATTGGTGAGAAGAAATTATTCTACATAGATTGTGAAGGAAGAAGAACAAGAACAAAAAAGAGCAGTCAAGATGAAAACGTAGAAGAAATTCTATCTGAAGAGTTGACTCCCACGATATCATGTAATGCATTGGTTGGAGTTATCACTCCTCAAATGCTCAATATTGAAGGATATGATAAAATAAAAAGGTAATAGTCCTAAAATATTCTAGCAGTACTCATAATTCCATTCACTATAAATTAGCCAAGATCTCAATTTCTTTGTATATCCGGTAGCTAAACCAAGTAAGCATTCTTGGATGGAGGAACTATATATTTCTTAGGAAAATGCAATAAGATCAATCTTACTATGGGGGAATATGTAATGAATAGTCCAATGATTGCTATACCCATGCGTTGTGCAGATGTTATTCCGGAATCCAATGGTTTAATCATTAGGAACAATGGTTTATTTTCAAAGAACTTTTCATAGAAATTTTCATTGGAAGGAAAAGAAATTGAGTTAAGAGGTATCTGGAAATTGATGGAGTGATGAGCTCTAATGACATAACAAAATTATTGAAAATGGGCATCAAGGTGTTATTTCACAACTATGCTCACTAGATGTTCAAACATCTAAGCCATCTATTCCTCAAGATCAAAGGATCATTGATAAGCATTCCAAAGGAAAATGTTTGAAGATATTCCCAAAGGTCTTCCGATACACACTCAAAATCATGATCATGAAATTCACCTAATTCGTAGGTGTTCCTCCTAACATCGGGACATACAAATACCCTTATGCCGGAAGAGTGGAAGTGAGCACATGGTTGAAGAAATGTTAGAACATTATTAGACCTAATAGAAGTTCTTACTCTACGGACTGAGTGGTAATGGTATTCAAGAAAGATAGCTCATGGCATTATGTGTCAGTTATAGAGAGCTCAACAAGATCACTAGCTAAAGATAAGTTTCCCATTCATGTCATTGATGAATTGTTAGATGAACTACATGGAGCAATCTATTTCCACAAAATTGGATCTTAAGATTGAGGGCCATCATCGGTCGAGAATGGAAGACAAGATATCCCAAAAAAGCATTTATAGACTCATGAAGGCCATTATGAATTTCTGAGTCATGCCTTTTTGGCCTTACAAATGCACCTTCCACATTCAAGGGGTTGATGAATTCCATTTCAAGCCTTCCTTCAAAAATTTGTGTTAGTATTTTTGATGATATACTAATCTATAGAAGTATTGGGAGGATCGTAATGGAACATGTTGACAAGGTGCTACAACTACTAAAAGGAGAAACAACTATATGCAAACCATCAAATGTTTCTTTGGGTGAAGGAGGTAGAGTTTAGGACCATGTGTATCTCATGAAGGTGTCAAGGTACACCCCTAACAAGATTAAGGCCATGATGTCTTGGTGATTCCCAAAACATTAAATAATCTTAGAGTTTTTGGGTTTGATAGGTTACTCTCTTAAGTTTTTTTGAAAGAACCCCTATGGAAGAATAGAATCACCTTTAACGGCACTAACTAGAAGGATGCATTTTCATGGACTTTAGAAACTAAAGATTTGAACAACTTAAAAGGGTGATGTGTAAATCTCTTGTCTTGACCACTATAGACTTCACAAAAACCTTTGTGTGGAATGTGATGCCTCGGAAAATAGATTGGTGCTATCCTAATGCAGAAGGAAGGCCCCTAGATTTTGAAAGTCTACCACTCAAGGAAAAGGAGGTACACAAACCCATTTATGAAGACGAAATGATGAAAATACCACATGCATTGAAGAAATGGCATCCTTACCTAATAGGGTAGAGCACTTCAAGGTCAACATAGATCATGATAGTCCTAAATACTTCTTTGGAACAAGAATATCTTAAGAAGAACAACAAGAAATGGGTAACCAATAATATATTGGGTTATGATTTTTGAAATCGTCTATAAAAGAAAGGGAAGAAACATTTTTGTGGCGGATGCACTCTCAAGAAAGGATGAATATGTTGAGGGGCATTTCTACGTGCTATCTTGATCATTCAACACAATTGGATAATAGAAGTAAGGGATGAATGGAAGAATGATGAAAAAGTGTGGACTCTCATTCAAAAGGTTGTAGTAAGTTCAGAGTTCATGGAATACATTTACATGGAAAATGATTCACTATGGTACAAATATCACTTATGTTTATGTAAGAACTCCTAACTCAAACAAAGGTACTATTGGAGTTGCACACCTCTCTCTCGGTGGGAGGGCACTCAAGATTTTGAAAACCTACCATAGAAGTCAAAAGCATTATTTTTTGGGATGGCCTTAAAACTAATGTTCAAAAGGTTTGTGGTAGAATGTTGGTTTATAACAAATAGAGGTGGAAACAATTAAGACCCGGTCTTTTACAACCATTATCCATCCCATGTCGGTCTTTGGGGAGGAGGTTCCATGGATTTCATCTGAGGTTCCCAAATTCTGAAGAAGAGAGTGTCATCATGGTGATTGTTGATAAATGACCAAGTCACCTTTACACTTTTGCACTCTCATCCCTTCAAAGCTAAATGCAGTTTCCACATTCATGGAGACATGTCAAAGCCACATGGTAGCCCAAAGATTATTGTAAGTGACAAAGATCCCATCTTCAATGGACATTTTAGATGAGAATTATTACTGTTTGGGTACTCAATTGGCTCATAGCTCATTCTATAATCCTCAATCTGATGGACAAAGAGATAGAGACAAATTTTTGGAAGGCTACCTTCATTGCTTTGTCTCACGATAAACAAACACAATGGTTCAAATGGTTTACCCTTAGGAAATGGTGGTATAACACTTCCTTTTCATCTGCAACAAAAATGGCACCATTTATGGCACTTTTATGGATGCCACCCTCCTTCCATACTTCTTCTCTAAAAGAAAAATCTAAAAGGTTCAAAAGGTGGAAGATCACATAGAATCAACAACAAGTTCTCCAAATCTTAAAGGAACAACGACCATGGCACATAATGGCATGAAGCAAATCAACATCATAGTGAAAGAAGTTTTAGTAGGGGGATTGGGTGTTTTTTAAGATTCTGACCATACAAATATAGATGTCCCTCAAGCAAGCCAAGAAGGATAATAGAATATCACCAAAGTACTATGGAACACCTTATAAGGTGTTTGCAAAATGGTGGGTACTATGGAATACAAATTGTAGTTGCTTGCATCTTCATGAGTTCACCCAATTTTCCATGTTCCATGATTAAAAAGAAGGTTATAGGCAACAAGATCGAGTTCAAACTATATTGCGAGAACTTGTGGGAAGGAAAATCATATTGGATACTGAATCCATCACCGACACAAGAATTTTCCAATGAGGAATAGATTCATTTTAGAGTATCTCATTAAATGGAGGAAACTACGGTGAAGATTCCACTTGGGAAGATGAGTCTTTTATCTGAGAAGCATCTAGAGTTACTCAAGCATTGTGGAAAACACTTGCCTGAAGGGGAGGGGCATGTCTCAAGCTAATATTGGCTCATTACCCCTTAATTGGGGCATATTATATTAGTAATGTTATTTTATTTATGTAGGCTTTTGGCCATTAGTTGTATTGCTCCCCAGTATCCTATATATACCAAGGAACATTTTCATTTTAGATCATCTTGGACTTGAATATTTAAGTGGGGAAAAAGGTTTACCCCTCGAAGTAAAACATTATCTGAAATTATCTCTTTTTCAAAGAGTTGAGTACTTTTTATGAGGATTTTCTGTGCAACTATATGACAGTATTTGGTTCTTAACATAATAAGCCTCTTCGAGGAAACTCACTTTTACCCCTTAAATGTTCAAGTTCAAGATGATTCCAAAATGAAAATGTCTCCTTGGTATATATAGGAGACTAGGAGGTATAATTACAACTAATGGCCTAAAAGTGACATAAATAAAAATAAATAACGATACAATATACTAGTGGGGGTAGTGTAGAGACAATATTAAGAACCTTGCATGACCCCTCCCAGCAGGACAGTGTTGTCCTGACAATGCTTGAGTAATTCTGGATTCTTTTGTATAAAAGACTCATCTTCCCAAATTAGGATCTTCAACCGATGGTTCCTCCATTTTAATGGAATGCCTCTGAAATGGATCTATTCCTCGGTGAGGTGAATTCTTATGTTTGTGATGGCTTCATGTAATATGATATTTCCTTCCTCATTAAGTTCTGAAAATATAGTTTGGGCGGTATCTTGTAAGCTAATAACCTTCTTTAAGCATGAAACATGGAAAACTAGGTGTACTCATGAAAATGTAGGCAGCTCAATTTGTATGCCATAGTACCAATCTTTGCAACATCTTATAAGGGCCATAGTGCTGGTGATAATTTTATTATCCTTCTTGGCTTGCTTGAGGGACGCTCATTTGTATGGTTATAGTCTTAAAACATGTCGCCTACTTCAAAACTTCTTTCACTACGATGTTGATGCTGCTTGTTGCTTCATGCACAATTAAATGACATGGTCGGTTGTCCTTTAAGATTTGGAGAACTTGTTGTTAACTCTCGATGTGATATTTCACTGCTTAAACCTTAGATTTTTCTTTTATAGAAGAAGTGATGGAAGGAGGTGGGTATCCATAAGAGTTCTATAAATGGTGTCATTTTGGTTCGCGATTATGAAAGGAAGTGTTATACACATTTCTACAAAGGTAACTATTGAGTGAGAAATCCCGCCTGGACTAGCAAAATAGGGTTATATTATGCATGCAGAGACCAAAAGAAACCTACTTTCTACCTTTGTCCCCGGACTTAAACCCCATTCATTTTCAGAACCAATCTTTTGCAACACCTTATAAGGGCCATAGTACTTTGGTGATAATTTATTATCCTTCTTGGCTTGCTTGAGGGACATCTGTTTGTATGGTTGTAGTCTTAAAAACACCTAATCGCCTACTTCAAAACTTCTTTCACTACGATGTTGATCTGCTTGTTGCTTCATGCAATTCTGTGACATGGTCAGGTTGTCCTTTAAGATTTGGAGAACTTGTTGTTAACAGATTCTCGATGTGATCTTCCACTGATTGAACCTTAGATTTTTCTTTTATAGAAGAAGTGATGGAAGGAGGGTGGTATCCATAAAGTTCTATAAATGGTGTCATTTTTGTTGCAGTATGAAAGGAAGTGTTATACCACCGTTCTACCAAGGGTAACTATTGTGAGTGAGAAATCCCCTTACAGACTAGCAAATAGGGTTATATTATGCATGCAGATATGACCAAAAGAAACCTACTTTGTACCTTTGTCCCCTGACTTAAACCCCATTTCTTTTCAGAAAATACATGGTTATACCAACATACCTTGTTCTAGGCATTCGATGTCAATCATTCCTCCCGCTTGATCACTTGTTAGTAGTTCTCCTCCCAAGGCTGACCTGCATACAAAACAAGCAACAAACTACAGATGCATTTTACCTATAGACTAATGGGTTAGAGATTCAAACATGTATTTAACAAACTATGAAGAACTCATAAAGTGGGATGGGAAAAGCATTTCTTTATTACTTTGAATGAATCAACTTACAATGTCAAGACCGCCCACCGCTCTGCAAACCTGATCCTGGGCTCCTCTTCAAATGTCCTCCAACTTCTTTGCTCTGTATTTCTCCTTTCACACTAATGGCTAAAGGGTTGAGATAATGGGAATGTTAAATTGAGTAGAGTTTATTTACTATCATTCTCCTCTTCCAAATGGGATCCCTACCCCTTATTTTATAGGCTAGAAGGAGCTAGGTATTTGGTTGAACCCTCGGCCATGCATGGCCAGGAGTTTTAGTTAACTCACCCAAAGCTATGTGTTCCTTTGGAAACTTTCCTTTTTTCATGCTTTTGTAGGTACACGCAGGATGTTTTAGGTCAGCTAGCATGTACACGTGTGTAGTAATGGAGTAGGGTGTGTGGGCCCTTATAAAAGATGTTTTTAAGAAGAGTTGTTCAACAATGTTTTGGCAAAGAAGGAATCTGAGATGGCCTGATGCCAGGTAAGCATGTATGGTGTAATTTAGGGTTATAACAGATGCCCCTAATGTGTGAGGTCAGAAGAGCATCTGATGGCCAAAATACATTACCAATCTTTACTGATGTGCTGAACAATTGAGCCCAAGGATCAGGAACTAGGAGGTGTCATCTACAAAATAACAATTGTTTCACCGAGGCGGGCATACCCATGCTTAGGATACAATAGAATCATGGCTACCAATCAAATACATTGTAGATCCATGTCATATAACTATATAAAGAGTAGCCATGAACAATACACAACGGAGCTACATCTCGAAATCAAAAAGATATACATATAAAGTATCCATCTTCTAGAAGATGATACGGCCTGATGGCTGGAGATGAGGTCTTCAGAGCTCGAGCAACAACTTCAAAATATTCAAAACTCAGGTAGGAGTGCAATATGAGTGTACGACTACACTACCCAGAGGTCTTCGATGACTCGTCGGTCATGGAATTGATGATAAGACTAAGGGCTTCATTGATTTCAAACAAGGACTTGATTGGAAATTCAAGATGGCCAGGTATGAGGGAAAGAGACAAATTGTAGAGGGGTCGACTCAGGCTTGGTGACAAACTTCCCTTGGAAAACAGCATGACAAATGATGAGACTCAGGCAGCATGGAATTAACATAAGTTTACAAGGCAGGAGGCAATGCAAACTCTCCATATGTTTGGAAGAATAACCAAATGGAGGAGGACACAGCTCTATGTAGTGAGAACAACTTCCTAAGGTCATATTAAATCCCAAGGTTTGATGAAAAAATGGACAAATGTTCTTTATCCAAGGGTGACTCATTATGCTGCCAATAAAGAAAATACTTTTCCCTTCCTCTTTTTGGGGTATATTTGATTTTTTTGTCTTTTTTCAATAATGTAGGAAAAAAAATAAAAGAATGTTACGTTACAAAGGAGGAACGAGTGTTGCAAACATACAAGTTCAAGGCACAAGGACAAGACTGATGTTCAGAGTAAGGATACTCAGGAAAAATCCTCTAGGGGCCAAAGGTGTCAAGCTGCATAGGCAAAGTTCTACGAGGCTTGCGTTTAAGGCATGCTTCAGATGGGTCAGTTGAGAGTAACATAGAGTCAGCATTAGGCCAAAGACGTGGGTATGGAAATGTGATTAATAAAATAGACAATGGTAACATCCTTCGATGTGAGTTTAACGAGCCTAAAGAAGGTAAGCTCGGTGGCTTTTCATATTTAGAGAATCTGAAAAAACATAAAAGAAGACTCCATTGGGGTACCTTTTTCGAAGGTAGTCTAGTCGGTTTGAAAAAGGGATAAACTAGCACCGACAAGATGTCTATTCAAAACCATTTTAACGAGTGTGATAAAGACAAGATCACTTGGCCATTTTTTCATTTTTAAGCAGTCTGAAAAAAGCTTAACTATGGACTTCGTCATGAATCTTCTTCTGGACCAGTTTAACGAGTGTGAAAGAATAAGGTCACTCAGTGATCTTTTCAATTTTAGGGAGTTTGAAAAGAGCTTAACTATGGACTCTGTGGGGGCTCCTTTTTCATAAATTTAGTCCCTCAGGCTTGAAAAAGGGGTAAAATTATACCTTAGGGAACTCTTCTAGAGAACTAAAGTTCCATAGAGTATACCTTTGTTAGTACATTTGACTGTCTAGACCAAAAAAGGGGTAAACTATCGTCGGACAAACGTGACTTCAAATTTCAGTTTAATGAGTGTGAAAGGCCACAAGATCACTCGACAATATTTTCATGTTTAAAGGGTTTGAAAAGGGCTTAAAAGAAGACCCGTTATGTTTTTTGGGAGTCCTGAGGGTGAGTTCAAGAGTGAAAAGGAATCATGCAAATGAGGCTCAAACTCGTATTCAGGAAAAACAACAAGGACTCCCAAGTCTACAATGATTAGAGACAGCATGGAAACCATAATGCAACCATGATCTGCCTAGGGCATCCATGTTCCAGTAAGCTCTACCACCAACTCGTGACACTTGTAAAGCAGTAATGATGGTTCTGTGTTGCAACCTGATGGGATTGATCCTATGGAAAAGGGATAAAGACAATGAGATACAAAAGTCATGGTAGAAACCTAACCTACATTCTCAAGTTGATCATCTAAGATTTTTTAACATGAATCGTAAAAAGTGTCCCAATTCCCCAAAAAATGCCCCAATACCTGATCAAACCCCTCCCCTGCAACTCCTAAATCACTCTAAATGGTTTTTAGTGTAAATAAAATGATAAGAGAGGCCAAAAAAGTGACAAAAAGAGGCCAAAATATCTATAAATAGAAGCTGGCAGCTCATTATCACCATTACTGATTTGGAAATTGACGCTGGAGCCAAAAGACCCCCTTTGATAAAAGTGGTGATTCTGGGAGCTATAGTGGACGAAATGAATTTCTTTCTGGACCAAGTAAGTACAAACTCCCCCATATTGCAATTTAAATATTTACTTTTGTTTTGGGTGCCATTTTTGGGGGGGGGCATTGGCCTTTAAAAAGTTGGCCCTAGGTCCATGCGGGTTGTCTCTAGATAGGCCGCATGTACATTCGAGCAGAGTAAAGACTGCATGCATGTACACGTGACTGCCAGCATTACAGCCCGCGTGGACCTCCCTTAATGAATAAAAAGAGTTATAAAGCAAGGGATAACCCTCTTGAACTTTGGTGTTTTGTAGGATGTATGTTCACTAGAGAGAAAGGGAGCATGAAGAAGTTAGTGAGTTGGTTAGGGAAGATCCCAATGTTGTGGCCACATTAATGCAATGTGGGTTACTAAATTTTTTCCTATGTCCTTTTATGCGGGCACAACCGAGGCTACTGAATGCCTTGGTTGACTATTGGCATCCTAATGCAGAGGCTTTTATGTTAGAGGGTCAGTCATTGGTTCCCACCACCGAGGATATATATTTTTTGACTGGCTTCTCAAGGAGAGGGGAATCAGTCAACTTTCGGATGTTTCCTTTGGGGCTTCATAACATAGCGTAATTGATATCCCTTTACTATGAGGCTGGGACAGACCGATCGAGATCACAGGTTCCCATAAGAAAGATCATTGACTTATCGTTGCAAGCGATTGCATTTCTCATTGGGTGGATTACTGGTTCTACAACCTTGCATCAGGCTTCCCATGCACAAATGAACTGTGACTAGAGTACTACATTGCTTGAGTGTATGAAGAGGTAGTTGATATATTTTCGAATGTGGACACAGAGGAACTATCTATGTAGATTATCTATGTACTGATACACATGTACACATCCCAGATGCACCTGTAGAAACCCTAGTGAGACAGAAGCCTCCTGCTTTATCTCTTATTTTTGCTAGACCTCTGGATTTTTGTAAGCCTCTTGCTTCACCTCTTGTACCTGCCAAAATCCCAGATAGATACAAGCCCCTAGATTTGCCTCCTATCCTCCATGACTTCCCTTCAAATTACACCAATAATCTGCCTAGGTTTGATGGAGAGAACACCAATATTACTGTTGAAAAGCATATTCAAAATCTTGAGGATTTCCTTGACCTCTTTGAGGTAGAATATGATGATGTTTTCATCAGAATGTTTGCCCTATAATTGGGAGGTAAAGTCAAGAATTGGTTTAAAAAACTCCCAACGGAAAGCATCATAAATTTTCATCAGTTCATGCAAGTTTTCTTAGATAGGTGGGTGGTCATCGGAAATATTTTCCTCATCCTAGAAGAATATGACCACTTGAAAGAAAGACTAGAGAGATGGTACAACAGTTCTCAACTAAGTTCAATGAGGTGTTTCATTCAATACCTGTGGATGTAAGGCCACCTCCTGGATTAGCTAAATTACACTAACCAAAAGCCTTTGATCCAGAAATGGCATTCCAGTTAAGAGAAAGAGACACTGCAACCCTAGAAGAAATGAAAAATGTCACAGTCGATGTGGAAACTAACCTGCTAAATAGGAAGGCAAAGCTAGAAGCAGTAAGAAAGGACAAAACAAAAAAGGAGCATACGATATCCTTAGAAGTAAAGCTGGATATTCTAACGAACACTATCAATGAAATATTGCACAAGATTAGCAGGACAGATGAAATTTCTTTTCAAAAGCCTCATGTATCATCGACTCTGGAAAGAACAAGAATGAATGTCCCCAAAAACTTAGCATCCCAACCTCTTTATCCTAAACCACCGGAGGTTTTCTTCATGGACTCAATTCACAACATAGTCTAAGAGGAATTTCAAAGTCAGGTGGTGGTGGAAAATTCTCCGGAGATGATATGCATGTTTGATGACCCCCCCTACATAGATAATATTCTTAGATATGATCTTCAAAAGGGTGACTATATGGTTGAGATTGAAGATGATGATTCAAATCAGCCAGTATTATCTTCATGGGAAGAAGAAGCCCAATCATCATAGTGCACAGATGACAATTAGATTTTGCATATCCAACAAGATTGCAAGGAAGATGACACAGAAAATTTCCCAAGAAATGAAGAATGTTTGCCCCTGTGTTTTGCCTCATTGTTAAGGGAACGTTACAAACAGGTTGTGAATAGAGAGAATGAGGAAAACAAGGCAAACAAGGAAGCTAATCCAGAGGTCCAACCCTTGAGCCTCTTTGAAGGTCAAACCTTAGATGAAATCATGAAGCCTCAAACAGGTAATGAGTTGATCCATTGTGATTCACTGCCGTTGTGTTTTAATTCTTTTCAAATTGTGAGAGAGAATATTGGTTGGATTCTGGAGGGAAATCACAGTGTAAACCATGAAGTACTAGGAGGATAGAGGCAATTCAAACCCTGTCACTTCCTAGGTCTAGAAAGGAAGTCCAGGATTTTTTAAGGAAGATTAACTTTCTGAGGTGGTTCGTCTCAAATTTTTTTGAGTTGGTGAAACACATCACAACCATGCTCAGAAAGGGAAATGAAGTAAAATGGACTACTGCGCCCAGGGACTATTTTGTCCAAATAAAAAGGGCATTGACTGAGGTACCTATGTTGATCAGTCCTAATTATTCCAAGGATTTCCTAATTTTTTCTTTTGCTTATTTTGATACAGTAGCATCGGTCTTATTGCAGAGAAATGAGGAGGGGTGAGAGCTACCCATTTCCTTCTTCAGTAAGGCATTAAGAGATGCATATATTAGGTATGAGATCATGGAGAAATGGGCCTATGCCTTGGTGAAAGCTCTCAAATCTTTCAGATTCTATGTCTTACACTCAAAAGTGGTTGCATACGTTCCTTCAGCCTCTGTGAAAGACAACCTTATACAGCCTGACATAGATGGGAGAAGAGGTAAATGGATTGCCAAGATCCTTGAGTTTGACCTAGAGATAAAGCCCACCAAGTTGGTTAAAGGGCAGGGTTTAGCCAAGTTGCTGGATGAATCAAATTGCAAGGCCTTGGGGGTTAGCTTCATCAATGCTTGCTCAGAAAATCGACAAGATGAGTCGTCTAGTAAAAGCTCTCAGGGCGGCTTATCACTAGTAGAATGCACCTGGTACAAAGACATTTTGTACTTCCTACAAGAGTTGAAGCCTCCTAATGGAATGGGTAAAAGAAAGGAAAGATATTTAAAGCTCAAGGAGGTCAGATATTGCCTCATTGACCAAGTCTTGTACTGGAGAGACCCTCTAGGGATGTTTCTGAGGTGTCTGAGACCATAGGAAGCCCAGAAAGTTATGTTTGATTTCCATAGCGGCCTTTGTAGAGGGCATCACTTCTGGAAGACCACATCTCACAAAGTCCTTAGGGTTGGGTACTACTGGCCCACCTTATTCACTAACGTCTGCAGAGAAGTTAGAGCTTGCATCAAATGCCAAAGGTTCTCAGGAAAGTAGCAGCTCAAATCTCTGCCACTAAAGCTTGTAGTAGCTTCAACACCTTTTCAACAGTGGGGGTTGGACTTCATTAGAGAAATTCATCCTCCTTCATGTGGCCAACACAGATGGATCCTGACTGCAATGGACTATTTCACCAAGTGGATAGAAGTTGTCCCCACCAAGAGTGCTTCACACAAGGTAATTATCAGCGTCCTGGAGGACATCATAGCCAGATTTGGCTGTCCCAACAGAATTGTCACCGATAATGCTGCTTCTTTCAAGTCTAAGCCTCTGGTTAAGTTTTGTGAGCGGTTCGAGATTTCACTAATTCACTCCACTCCCTATTATACTCAAGGAAATGGACTGGAAAAATCTTCTAATAAAAGACTAATCAAGCTCATTAAAAGATTATTAGAAGACAATAAGAGGGCCTGGGATTCAAAGCTCAAATTCGCTCTATGGGTTGATCAAGTGACAATGAATAAGTCCCTGGGCACCTCACCTTTTCAACTTGTTTATGGGACGGAGGTTGTCTTTCCCACTCAGCTCGCTTTACCTGTAGCGAAATTCTTTCAAGGTCATGAAGGAGAGCCAGACCATATGGTCAGAAGAATTCATCAAGTGGTGGAAGTGCAATAGATCAGGGAGAAGGTAATGGACAAAGCTTACAATCATCAATAGAAGATCAAGCAGGCCTTTGACAGGAAGGTCAAGAAGAAGGAATTCGAGCTGGGAAATTTGGTGCTCAAGTGGGATGCACCCAAGCAGGATAGAGGAAAACACAGCAAGTTTGATGCCCTCTAGATTGGGCCCTTCAAAATCTCTGAAGTATTCTCGAACAACACTTACAGGTTGCAGGATTTGGAGAGCGAAGAAGTTTTTAATGGCCCAGTAAATGGGCATTTCTTGAAGAAATGTTTTTTCTAAGCCTTAAATGGCTCCTCTGTTTTTGTAAATATTGTTTTTCTGTTTATCTTCGGCTTAATAAATGACTCCATAGCCCAACCGCAAGGCACTGAAGCTGCTAAATGAGTTCTTAGAGCATCACAGGGATGACTCTATCCCCCATGGAGCCCAATGTTACCGATATTTTTTGTAAAGGGGGTGTTTTCCTAAAAGGATAGGCCCCTTTGGGTGGAAAAGTGCGAAGAAATGGGGTAAAAACCCACTTACCCTAATTTTGGGGCGCAAATGCGTGTTTCGTTAAGCAGTGGGAAAAACTGGGCAGTCAGGATCTGCGCGCCCAAATCTACGGTCAAGGTTGGATTCTAGAGCCCCCTCAAATTTCTACCTTTAAAGCGGAGGGGGGGGTCCAGAATTGAGCATGCAAGTTTGAGTGACTAGGATTAAGGCGCCTGGATCTGCGACTAAGGATGGATTCCGGACCCCCCCCTCGCTATTCTTCCTTTAATGAGGGGGGGGTCCCAGAATGGGTGGCTTAAAGTGGGTCCCCCCTTGTCATGTCTCTATTTTCCCCCATCATCCACCTTCTACCATGTGTCTTCCACTCAGCACCATCCTAGCCCATCTCTTTCCCCTTTCCTCACTCCCACCTATACCCCGTGATCCATGCCACTTCCACCTATGTTCTATCCATACCCCATGGCATTTCTCATCTGGTGTCACAGCCTCCGTTTCTTTGCCACCTGGTGCTTCCACCTCAACACCTCTCATCTCACCCTCACAATGTTGATTCCATCGCCCCCATCAGACCCTCATCCACATCTGCCATATGGGTCCCCTCCCAGCAATCCAACAAAGAAACAGAAGCCAAAGGGAGACTGCCATGTCTTGCAGATGCATAGCTGATCGGAAATCACCTGATCTCGAGGAAGCAGTTATGGAGGTGGTTAGTGGTGGTTAGACATCGTCTCCACCATAAATGGAAAGCCTAGAAAAGGACAAATCATAGAGGTATATTGTTAGTCCATTATGATAGAGATTGCATCTAACAAACGACTGCATGGGTAGTCTGTCCAACGTCTGCATGTGCATCTTGACAGAGAAACTCACCTACGCGAAGCATTGAATTCATGACATGATCGTGCCTTCAGTGCCTAAGTCAGTTCCAAGTATATGTAGGCATTTTTTACATTTTTGTAGGTATCGATGGTAGAGCAAAGCTCCTGACTATAAATTTTTAACAAAGCCTCTAGTTCTCTGGTTATAGACTGATATTTTGAGACTTCTTGTTTAATGGTTGCTAACTTACTCCTTTCCTTTTTCCTTTGAATCTTAAAGCCCAAGCATGGATGTTCCAGTCGGGTGTTGTTGTAACTATATGATGCTTGTTTGATTATATTAGTTCTGCAACTTTTAAGGTGTACTCTTGTTGATGGGCGATATCGATCGTCCGTCAACTGAGAGAGTGGAACCGGTCTGGGGTTGTCTAATAAACCAAGCCGTTTGGGATGAACCACCTTGATGGGTTTAGCGGCTCCATTAACCGATCTAAGGTCCTAAGAAAAACTATTCTAAACTAACTAATCTAACTAAAACTAAATAAAACAAACTAAACTAACTAATAAACTAATCTAATTAAAACTAACTACTAAACAAACTAAACTAAAACTAATTATTAAAGCAAACTAAACTAATCTAACTATTCTATATATATATAATCTACTAATTACTACTATACTAACTCTCATTAACTATCTAACCACTAACTGCAATATAACTTATTCGCAAAATGTACAATATCGACAATTTACAGATTTAATTTAAACCTGAAAAAACTCATTTGCATTCTTCCCTAAGACAGTAAAAGATATTTTTTGATTTTTATAGTTTTATGAACAAGAAATAAAACAGAAATCTATGCTAGACTAAATCACTAATGTGAACTACAGATATATCTAATCAAATTAATGAAAATAATCACAAACAAACCTGGGAATACGCTCTAGATTTTCCCTGTGTATGATGACTGTACTAGCAGATCGGAGGAAAGAAACTCGCACCGAATAATCCTGAAGCTTCTCGTAAACGATATCTGCAGTGCTCTTTAGGTTTGTTTACAGGACAAACAAGACATAAAAATCATAACAATTATATGATTTATAAATCTCTACAACTAGGTAAACCTGTTATGCAAAGACTTATACAGAATAATCCAATTGATGAAGAAGAGAAATCTGTCATTCGTAAATTGAATCAAGTAATTGCTATGTTTTTAAATACTGGAAGAAATCAGACATGGATCATATTAAATAATTCATATCATTTGCAAAAGACTAAGATAGCTAAAGTAGTCATTAATCAAATGCAAATTGATAACATAAACATGAAACGAAAGATTGATATTATGAAAGCTAAAGCTGTAGCAGAACATCACTTTCTGTCTTAGTCTGTATTAGATATCCATTATCCTGGTTCTCCCACAAGCGAGGATGATCCTTATTACACAAAATAATAAGTATTTAAAGGTTTTCCACAGGGTAAAACCTCCCTGTGGAGGTTATAAAATTGTTTACATAAATCTGGGAAGATATCCCAAAGTTGTCTAAACTAGGAAATTAAAATAAAACTAAAACATCCAGACATCCTCTAGACTGCCCATCAAATCCTATGCAATTCGAATTCACCTGAAAAGGACCAAAAATGAACAAATTAGAAGGATATTTTATTAATAAAATGATAGAAAATTTAATTATATAGACTAGCTACAGAATCCTCTAATTTTGTAGCTAGTCTAAAATAAGATACAGAATCAGAATTGAAATTAATTGAAAATATTTTAAGGAGATTAAATTCAATTATCATCCAATAGCCATTTGAAAACAATTTATTCAATTGGAGCTTGTTATACCATTTGAAATCAAAACAGAATCATAAAATCACTCAACAGAGATAGGTGTACTCTGTTTAATTACTGATCTGAAAATAGAACGTTGACTTGTTATGCTATGCAAGCACCCTCTACTTCATTAAATAAACTTTACAGGACCTTGCTTCATGTGTTAAAATATGCAAGATAAACTTATGCGCGCCATTGAATAGACCCCTAGTTTTATGTTTTAAACACATACGACCATGCCTCTATTCAATGGCGCGCGGAGTAATTTATATGTATGAACTCGTGGTTTTGTTTCAATACATGACCATGTTATAATATATATGCGCAGGCATTGGTACAACGGAGTGGGACCCCCGGTCGTGTACCTTTGTGCCATGTGACCTCAACTAAAAGTGCAGGAGTTGGGTCGGTTTTTCAAACAATTTTTCCACCAACCGTTCACCGCCACTTGTCTTTATTCCATTTGCCATTGTAAACTCATCCCTTTTTATTTGAGCGTGTGGTCATATTATGACCCCATATGCCCGAGTGCTTGACGGTTAAGGGCTGGAGGCATCCTAACCGTCCTACAGTTTGGATCGTTTTGTGGTTGTGCACGTGTGCTGGGTTTAAATACGCATTTTGGAGCGTGTTCTTGGTTAAAGCACATAGGGGTGCGAAATGGCGAACCAGAGACAGTAAGCTTGAAGGAGGAAAATGGAAGGAGGCCTAACTTCTTCATCTTTTAGCCAAATGAGGTGCCGAAAAATCCCATCTAGGGGTTTTTGGATGTTTTGAATCCATTGGCATAGTTTTCAAAGGCATTTGAAGACTTCTTTTGTAGGTTTTTCACCATTGAATTTTGAGGAAGCTCCAGGGAGCTTGAAGCCCTCATTGTTTGAGGCCATGCTCAGATGAGCCCTAGTCTATTTTCTGTGACTGAATAGTCATTTTTGACTAATTGTTATGCTCAGAACACATTGGGATAGGTTTCAGATTCATTGGAGGACTTTTACAGGTGTTTTTACCACATAAAATCTCAGGGAAACTTAAGGCCACATGTAGAAGAGGTCATGCCCAGATGAGCCATGGTCCGTTTTCAGAGTTTTATTAGTCATTTTTTCGGTTTTTATGTATTCTGAACCCAATGGTACAGTCATTATTTCCATTGGATTTTAGCAGCATCTTGTAAAATAATATTTGACAAACTAATCCCAAAGAGCCTAGTCCATTGAAGGAGGCTCAAGGAGATGTAGCCCAGAGAGGAGTGAAATCCTTTATCATCTTGTTATTGTTGTGAGTTTGATGGTTTATTTGCTGCAAGATATGTTGTTGTGTATTTTTTTAAAGAACATATTTAACCATTTAAAAGAACATTTCCTCACACATGAACATTTAAAAAGAAGAAGCATAAACTAGACACATAATCTATCTTGCATATTTTAACACATTGAGCAAGGTCCTGTAAAGTTTATTTTCATTGAAGTAGAGGGTGCTTCAATAGCATAACAAGTCAGCCTTCTATTTTCAGATCAATTACCACAGAGTCAGGTCTAACAGAATCATAATCAAACAGTTGAGAAACCATTTGATATGCAATGCAATCAATACAAAAACAAATCTTATGCATTTGTTATGTCGTTTTACCAACAGAAGATATGACCAAATCGAACATAATCGTTTACAATTCGTTATGGCTGTAACGATTTATACCATAAGCGAATCAAACCAATACTAGCGTGTAACTGTCCACAAAAAAAACATAATAAGGTATACGAGATATCTAATCATTTTTTTTTGCAAATTGATTAACCTTGACCAAAATCATTTCATCCCAACAAATCATAACCGGACTTGGTAAAAATAACATAGTCAATCAATTTGTTTCAAAACCAATCGAATCCAACAGTTGTGAAATCGATTATAATCAAAACAAATGGCAAGCGACTATTACGCTGCCTTGTCAATGGGAAATATGAATTCAACAAGATCGTTTTCCAATCGTTGTGACTGTGTTGGCACAACACACGATTCATGCCACGAATAGATCAATTCAAACTGGCGTGAAAATTAATTCAAATAAAACCATAAAAGGCTTGAATGATTGGCAATAGAATTCGTAATTAGTTATTGCAAATTGGGCAAACAAGGTCGATTGACTTCGATCGAAACCGTTCATTTGACAATGAATTGTAACAAGGTTTGACCAATTCATTTTGTAACTTGAACAGGGCAGCAATTACAGTCGGAATCCAATTCATCAAATAATAGAATTAACAGTAATCCAATGAAACGAATTGATCGGCTAGGGTTTAGCATAATTGTTACTAATCAAATCCATTCCATGATTCGGGTGCACCTGCACAGACTTAAATTAGCATAACAGAGTAGTTCATTCCACATTAAAATTGAACATAGTTTCTTTTCCAATTTAGAAAGTCATAGGACACAGCATGTTGGAAATTCGTAACAACCAAAATCTCTGAAATTGTTTGCCAATAACATCATATAAATCATAAAAAAATCAAATCCAAACATGATCGTGTCCCAATCTGAGCATGAAAACTTCCTTTTCAAATCAGATACAAACCAATCCAGTCGAAAACAAACTATAATTTAATAAGGAAAATCAATCAATCAAATCCAAATGAAATCTATCGATTGCTATACTGGGAATGATCAGATCATATACCAAATCGAAATTTATTTTTATTCAAAGAAAAAATATATATAGGGTGCACACATTACAACAGAGGCATTTGGATGAGTGACTGAACTATTTAAAAACTGAATTCAAATCATTATATCAACCTAGATTATTTACAAAACAAAATGATGTCAAAACCGTACCTCTATAGCGACGAGGCTGCTTGATTATGTTAGTTTGGAATTTACAACGGTCGTGGCTGATTCCACATTTTTGAAAAGGATGTAGCCGGTTATTTTTTGGTTTTTATCTGTTGCTTGGAGCTTGGCTTTTTGACTGGTTAGGACTGCAATTTGATCTTCCAGTGATTGAATCTTCGACTGGAGTATAGGAACATCAATGTAATATCGTTCTAACCATGAATTCCATTGGTCACAGGGTGACTGTGTGGGTTTAGAAAGAGCAGGCGAGGGTTTGGGAAAATGATTGAGGGTTTCACGAGGCAATTTGATACCTAGGTAGTCAGGGTCATTCTTTAGGCAGGGGGGAAGGTTCGATACAAAATCATAAGGGGGCTCGGGAC
>SNQJ01S0094282.1:0-15358 GCA_010110895.2 Picea sitchensis
TAATATTTTAATAAATTTATTTATTTAATAAAACATATATTTTTTAATAATTTTATTAAATAAATATTATTCATTAGTACGATATATTAATTTGTGTGAGTTAGTTTTGGCGATTTTAAGTTTTTAATAACATGAATGTAAAATTTCATTTAACTTAAAAGAAAACCCATATTTTGCTATTATTATTATATAAATTTAATATGTGAAATATAATTACATTATTTGTAAATTAATAAGATATTTATTTAATAAAAAAAATGTTTCCTAAAAAAAAGTGTAATTTTATTTATTCGTAGAGAATCAAATTACATTTTATAGGTGCTTCTAGTATATGTGTAGATAAATTTTAATGGGAAAAAATGATGACCAGATCAAAGAGGTATGAAAACTTCAAATCAACAAGACCAAAAAACAACAAAATCGATGGAGACCTCAACCAACAAGTGACCAGAAACAACACGCTCTCCCAATAGGACTTCTAAGTGCCTATAACGGTAACACTAAAAGAGACATCAATAGCCACCAAAAGGAGCCGGATCATGAGCATACATAAACCCTAAACAACAGAAGAAACCCAAAAGAAAAACCGCATAAATGAAGTAGGAGAAAGAGGAATGCCCATGAATCAATCCCAGATCCATCCTTAGAAGAAGAACCTTCCACCACTCCAGAAAACAACAGATCTGAAATAATAATCCCAGACAATGTCCCTAGACGCACCACAAGTAGTCAAAAACTGAAAAAATAATGAGACTAGATACGGATATGGACACCAGGCCCAAACTGAGCAAGCAGATGGCTTAGGAAGAAGACACAACTACCCTAGAAGGAGATGTCGCATGATGCCACAACCCGCCTACAACAAAAAAATTAGAGCCTGATCCGTGCGAGATGAACCAAGCGACGAGGAGAGGAGTCACCTCGCTTTTGTATCTTTATTTTTTATTATGTATGCATTGAATACCGATACAAATGAAAAAAAAATTTTGGAAAAAAATAAAAAATTAATAATTAAAATATATTAAAAATTAGATAATTATAATTTTTTTATGTGTATTTGTGAAGTATATTCACGATGGTTATAAGGTATAATTCTTAATATTTGTGTTCTTATAGTAGATTGAAATTATTATAATTATGATATTAATATATTATTATTTAATTTATTAAAAATTAATTAAAATTCTTATTTTTTTTTAATAATAAATTTTGATATTGAAAATAGATAAAATATGATTGGATTAAACAACAATAAAAATTGAGAAAAAAAAATAAAAAAACTAAGAAAATAAATAAAAAATTATAATTATTATATTATGTGAAGTTTTTTTGGTTGATTTTACCTTGTGTGTTGAGTGAGGTCATGTTATCATACCTAGAGGTTATAGTGGTAACCTTACTTACCACTATAAAAATATATAAATACAAATTTTAGTGATGATGATGATGATTAAGGTAGACTATTCTTAAACCTAGATCTATCAAACACCAAGAGAAATCCAATTTCTTAAGGTGTAAACTTTATTATTATTATTATTTTATTTCATGTCATATTTTACATGGTAAATCTAAATTTTTTTAATTGAGGAGACTTTTTATTTTTATTTTTTTTATTTTTAATTGAGACATCTTTTTTAAATTGAGGTATTTAATTT
The DNA here is from genome assembly GCA_010110895.2 of Picea sitchensis. Taxonomy (NCBI): domain Eukaryota; kingdom Viridiplantae; phylum Streptophyta; class Pinopsida; order Pinales; family Pinaceae; genus Picea; species Picea sitchensis. Next base: position 1,656 of record SNQJ01S0094282.1, read on the forward strand.
TTTTCAATGTAATGTTATCTAACATAACATAATGCCTTAACATTTCCCTCATACTGCACTACAAAGCACCTCTAAATGCAATAATTTATAAAATATATTTATTATTATATTATATAAATTTAAATTTATAAGACATAAGAAAATCAAGAAACAAATTTCCTAAAACAACTAAGCATATACAATTATACAAGGCATATCTTTAGCCTTAAGCATGGGAATATAAGATTTGGTGGTTTAAGGAGACAAAAAGCTTTAGTATAATGTTAGTCCTGATCATAGTTTCAAATATTGCAAAGAAGATGGACACATCCTCATTCAAAAAATTTATGTCGCAAATAGGTTGGAAAATGAAGCTATTAATCTTCTTGAAGGAATACTTAGGCAAATTGGAGTACTTAGCAACTCATTCAATCCTTAATCACACCCAATATCTTATGAGGATCATATTAAGAAACAAATTTGACTCCAACATTTATGCGCCCCAACTTAATTTGATTGCATATTTTGTTTATCTATCATACACGAAGCAAAGTCAATCGTTCACTTTGATTCATGGCCATTGAATAAACAAAATATACAGTAAATACAAGGATTACCCATTTATGCATGGCAGGTGATAAGCATGTGGTCAACTTATCTTTGGGTTGGATTCATTATTATGTTCACAAACTCACACTTTGGCCTTTTGTTCCATCTCGAGCTTCGCCTCATTGTATCCCCCGAGCTTTTCCCTTTGTTGGGCACGGTGGGATTATCCTTGGTTTGGTTTGGTGGTTAGACAACAAGCAGGTCATTAAAGGAAAATGAAGGTGCCATTGAGTTTGGTCTTTGCATTCTTCATCGAATGGTAGCTCAAGGCACTCTATGTGTAGAAACAGAGTTATGTTATTTTTCTTATTAGTGGTTATTGTCTTGGATAAATAAAACAATTGTTATTTATCAAACTATCTTTGGAATTTATACATGGGTTTGTGTTGTTGGGCGAAAATGTTTTGGTTGGATTTTTTGTTTCTCTCTCCATATACATTTTTAGATTGGTGCCTTCAGCCTAGGTTCTTGTATGATTTTTTTCTTCTAATATTTTATTGTAGGTTTCTTACTCTTAAAGAGGGATTTTTTTTTTTTTATCGTCTCAGAGGCATGGTTTTCATTCTAGCACATCTTACCTTGTTTCTTTTAGGAGTTTTTACACTTGAGAACATCCTTCCCTATTTTCTTTGCTCAGGAATTGAAGAGATTTGGTTGCCTTATTTTCTTTCTTCCGACCTTTCTTTGGCATCTGTATCCCTGTTTATTTATTGTCTAAGATTGTGGGTTACTTCATAGTTTACAATGAGTACTCATAATCTCAAAAATGTTAACAGAATTCTAAAACAACATGAAGAATCTTTCTCCAATAGAGATATAACTATAAGATCCCTCTTTTCCATTATTAATAACATGGAAAGAAAAAATCACGAGCAACATGACAAGATTATGGGCATTCTTAAAAACCATGGAGAAAAACTTTCTAGAATAGAAATGGATTTCTATAAAATTAATTGTCACATCCAATACAAGAGAGACACATGCACCTTTGACATTGCAACTTTTTGTCCATCAACATGAAAGACAAAACAAAATAACAAGGGACATAAACTGGGTAGCATTCTATGGATTCATTGGTTTCGGCATAATGCTCTCCTCCTCCAAAAGAAAATTCATCTAAATAACTCTATTCTATGTTTTGCAAAACCATATATATATTTTGAATGTTTTCTTTCAGCATTATATTAGTAATATCATAAATACAGTACTCTATGTAAAAACAAGATAGGGAAGGTGTCGTGATGCAGCTCATAAATGTTTTTAAAACAAGAAGTAAGTTTGTTTGTTTTTAATTTATCAATTTCCTTAAAAAATAAAAAAAGAAATAAAGAGAAAATAATTATACATATAAAAAAGATATATTTAAAAAATGAAAATATCAACATTTCATCTAATAAATATTTATTATAGAAATCATCTCATTTTAAAATACAATTATATAGACATCATTATATACTCTAAATACAAAAAAATATATACAATTATAAAACATATTATTAAAAATATATATATATATATATACATAAAACATATTAGAAAATGTAAATATCGACATTTCATGTGACAAACATACAAATGTAATTTAATTTTGATTTTGGTGGATGATTTTTAAAACAATTTATTTTACATGTTTCACAAATGTTTCACAAATTGCTTTGGAGAAGAGAAAAAATTGTTTGTATTAAAAAAATATATATAAGTATTTCGATATTTGGCAAGACTATATCTTAATATCTCTTTTGAGATCCTTTTCCATACACTAGTACCTTAACTTTATTTTTCAGTTCATTACCATACATTACTACTTGCTTAGATAAGAAAAAAAACAAAACTGAATGGAACTCATAGACCAAGTTAATTACACTTGCAAATATTTTAATTAAAGAAACAATTTATCATTAAAAATGATTATAAATACTTTAAATAAACAAACATATACACATTCCATCCAAATTTACACAAGCAAATCCAATTAAAAAAACAATTTATCATTAAAAAATATTATAAATACTTTAAATAAACAAGCATATACACATTCCATCCAAATTTACACAAGCAAATCCAATTAGTAAACCACAATTACACACTCAAATCACTCACAAATATGATATCACACCAAAAAATAACTCTAAAATGTTTAAAAAAACAAACAATCACGCACTATACAATTTCAAATTAAAAAACAAAAATGCAAACTTCATATCATACAAGCTTCATATCAATAAACAATGCATTAGTTTAAATGTTCTACTTTTTGGTTGTTTTTAGGCAATTTTTTCAGTTTGGTTTTGACAGAAAGCTATGACTTGGGATTTTTCAGAATCCATTTATACATTCATAAATGCAATTTAAACCCAAAAGATAAGAACGTTTAGCCAACGCCATAAACAATTGCACATGAAATATTACAATTAAATAATACACACAATTAATACAGATACATTCATTTCATATCATACTATTTCAAATCAACAAACAATTGTATAAATAGTACAAACAATTAATGTAAACAATTACTCTAATTTTTTTTTTGTTTTTTTTTGTTTTCTTGCATGTGGCTAGATTTTTTGAGTATTGGGTGTCTCCTCCTAACTATTGAGAGTTTCAAACCTTTAAAAAATAATGCATGTAACAAATTTTTTTCATATTATACAATTTTAATTCAATAACAATTACATACCTAAAAATATAACAATTTCAAATTAAAAAATAATATAAATATAGGGTGGATGCAAGCTAATGATGGTCTCTCATGAAGTATTAGTGACAATGCAAACATGGAAAAACAACACATTCTTATCTTGGAGAGATTATTCAAGGTACTTTTACAATGAATTTTAAAATGCTGTAAAAAAGTGAAATGTAGGAAATTGAATTAGCTTCCCACATACATAACTTTTATTTATAAATTTTTTGAATAACTATGTAAAATTTGAGTTTTTATAATAGTGGTATGTTATTTTCCAAGCAAAATATAAAGTATATGTTTCCGTTAGTTAAGTGTTGAGTATTTGATGAAATTTCCTTCAATTGTTTTGTATAATTGTAGATAACCCATTGTTAGAGATGATAAAAAGTTATAACAATAATAAAATAGATATGTATTATAGGATTTTGGTACAAAAATATATTAAAAATAACAAACAATGTTAATATATATGTATATGTAAATGTATATGTATATATGTATATGTTTGGAATCTGCATAGTTGACTCTATATGCATGTCTAATTTTATGGAAGATTTGTGTAGTCTATAGAAAAATAACTTCAAAGATATAGATATTGAGAGGTATTCATAAAAATGGAGGTTTTGGTGTATTTTCAAACCAAATCAATATGTTTGTCATCCCAAATACAAACTTAGCAAATAGGTAAGCTAGAGTTGTCGCTCCCACCGAAAAAATTTCAAATGAAAAGAACCTGCTAGATTTTTCACTCCCACTAAAAAAAGATGAAATGAAAAGAGCACAAATATGCTTTAGGAATGTGCACATGCTTTATGAATGTAAGCACATTTCTAGAATGAATGCATGTTCCTAAAGTTATTAGGAATGCACATGTTTTCTTACTAACACAACATTTATCTCTCTCTGTTTCTCTCTCTCCATAGATGATTTTAGGGGCTAAATTTCGCCAATGGGATAATTTTCCATGGGTTTTCCCAAAAAAATATTCGCCAATTTCCATTTTTTCTAAAAATGATTATCCCAAATTCCATAGAATAAAATTATTTTACCTTAAAAATCATCAAAATTTTATAGAAACTATATAAAATCCTTAGAAATTTGAATATTTTTACAAAACTGTTGTAGGAAAATCTGCCTGCGGACAAGTAGATCGGCCTCTAAGGCTTGACCTTAACCCTAGACAGAAAAGTGCTTATCATGGACACTGAATTTCTTTCGAATCTATCTAAGCCTAATGCATGAGAAGGAAGGATGTTAGAAGTACCTTTTAATCGACGTTTGTCCCTGCACGCTCCGAGTTGCGCTCCAATCCTTTGCTCCTCGCTGAGGTCTATGGACAAATCGAGATACGACCACTTCCTACTCTATCGACATTAGCTTGAAAACAGATCTATCACTGAATGATAAGTTCATGTATTAGCTTGAAACGCATCTATCAATCGAATGATAAGTCTGGCGTAGCACGTATCAATAAACTAGGAAAGAAACAGGCCAAGCTGCACATATTAATGAGAATAATCTTACGAAGATTTTTACAAATGAGATGCTAATGCTACGCCTTCTGTCAGTCTCTTCGCTCAACCCTTTGTTCAAAGATCCATAACTCGATGGCGCGAATGACTGATAGCTCTTCTCTATCGATCGCAGATTTCTCCAAGATCATAAGTTTCATATGTAATTTTTCCTTCTGCCTCTACCTATGAGATCAGGGTTTGACATCATTCTTCTTATGTACTATTCAATCACATGAGATCATAAGTTTGGTATGATTCTTCTTTGTAACTCGCTCCACTTTATGATCACAGTTTGACATTCCCTCTGATCTGCCTCACCTCACCATTAGAAATCTTGCTCATATAGCCTTGGAGAGGCTCAACAATCTTGAGATATTCTTGGGGAAGGTGAGGATTTGCCTCCCGACTAGGACTAATCTAACCGCCTTCCAAGAATGAAAAGATGCTTCCCCAGACCATCTCCCACAGCCTTAACAACTGCATTAGGTAGCGCCCCTCGTGTTGCATATCGTGAGCTGCCAGCACTCCCCTCGGCTTTAGGGGTTTCATGCCTTCAAAATCTATAACGCCTCCTTCTCAGGGCTTCTTGAATGCTATAACGCCCCTCATGGGGGAGCACAGCCCGGAAAGATAGTGTGTATGGGGAGCTTCTCTCCAAAAACTGCTTTGAGGTGCTTTCATATGTGGCCAAAGGCTTTGTGTTGACTCATTTTTTCCTCTTCCAAATCAGATGTTTTGAGGTGTTTCATAACCTCTCATGTCGCTGTAGGCACCCATATAGGCATCATGGCAACATGCTTTGTTTTATGTTTTTACGACACTTGTGAGAAACATACAACACTTGCCACCTTGTGAGCAAATGCCACACCTCTGTAACCTTTTGTAATGATGACACTTTACACACTATCAAAGTGAGTACTTTCGATGTGTACTGAAAAACTATTCTAAAAAATTTTGTTATTTTAATATTACACTAATAATATTATCCCCATGTTTTAAATTTTAATATAAATTTCCATCCTTAAAATTATCCCTCGCCTCTCTCTCTCTATCCCTCTCCCTCCTCCCTCTTTTCTCGTGGTTCTCTCTTTCTCTTCTCTCACTTTTCCTCCTCTCCCTCTCCTCTCCCTCTTCCACTTCCCTTTGTCTCCCTTTCCCCCCTCTCTCTCTCTCCCATATCATCCACCCACTCTCTCTCTCTTCTCTAATTCCCACTTTCTCTCTCTTTCTCAGATTTCCTCAACCTCCGCCTTTATCTCTCCCCTGCTTTATGAACATGAGATATAGTAATAAATATAAATACATAATAAGCACAAAATGAATAATAAATGAAGAGACACCTTCCAATGAAAGGCTCAATGCCTCCTTCATGGAAGGGTACTGATGGGTATATAAGGCCCTCATTCTTAGTGTACTCATCATCTCATTCATATACATTCTTTTAATATATTATCCTTTTGGATTATAACTTGTTGTCTTACTTACATTGGGTATTTACCTGTTGAACTGGCTTGGTTCACCACAATTGTATCAGAGCTTTGTCTCGATCCAGCTTTTGGCCACAAAACAAAGTTTCTCTAACATTTTGACCTCTTCACTAATCACCCCTTTGTCCATTTCTATATAAAAATTTCACTCCTAATCATTTCCCCACACCTCCTCCATGCAGGATATTATTCATACCCTTTATCACTCCTTCTAAAACTCCTCAAGAAACCCCCTGATTCAAATTTCACATTCATTACATTTTCTCCTGACTCTTCCCTCCCACAAATTCTCTCATACCCCTGACTCTTTCCCTAATCTAACTGCTCTTTTCCCAAGCAGACACATGCCCCCACCATCCCCAGACCACCCAATGGCTTGTCTCATTCCCCTCACAAGGACCTCACATCTAATTCTCATCCCCACTCAATTCTAATAATACTTCTTAAGTGTCCCACCTTGTCCCTTTCTCATTCAATACAAATTCATCATGACCTCTTGGAAGATATTTATATTATATATTTAATATATATATATTAAATATATGGTTATACAATTATATTAACATATACTATATGTGTTACATAATATTTATATATATTAATTTTTATAAATTTATAAATTATATTTAACAATAACAAAATAAATAAAAATATATTAAACAATGCATTTAAGTCTTATTATCACAAAGGGTTATTAATAAATATACACAATTTAAAAAATTGATTTTAAGGAAGAAATATTTTTTCTGGTAAAAATCATCTAAATAGATGCATCGGATTATTGACATTTAGAGGAAAAATTCAAGAAAAAGTTAGCTGGCCCATATTTTCTCCTGTGAGCAAGAAGAAAAATCACATATGTATGGATTTGAAAAATCAACTAATAATTCCAAGGACAAGTGTATTCGAAACAAAATACTTTCTTGGAAATAAATATGACATCAAAGACTTACCATTGACACTCGAAGATTATAAAATCATATTGAATTTCGAGGTTACAACTTTATATGAAAAAGAGGTTGATATATTCCTTGGCTCGACTTGGTTAGAGACACTAGGTAGCTTAATATTAAAGCTTTTGAGAAAAAGTTTTAATGTTTTCCTACAAGAAGAAAAAAATAAAATTACATGACATCTTAGTGAAGTCAGATTCAATATCTACGCCAAAAGATCTTGATCATATATCTCCAAAATACTACTTTAGTATAAACAACAATCAATATTTGAGATCCAAAAGGAGTGTGACAAAATTGTTATAGACAAAGATGCAGAAATTTGTCGTCTAAAAAACCATAATCAAAGTTTACTCACCAAGATTAAGAAGATAAAGAGTGATAAAAAAACAATAGAGGAAAAGTTAGGAACAACTTATCAATAAGGAATCATTGGTAGATAAAGAGACAGTGACTGAACCTATGGAATTAAAAATTCTTCAAGTGGAAAAAATCTGATGGTGGATAAAGGAATTAATATACCTAGTCAACCTTACATCTCAAAAGGATTTAGTGGATGTAAAGTTGTATTCACATGTCAAGTAGAAACAAGCCAGGGCTACGAAGAAGACCCACCCTGTAAGTGTTGATCAAGAAGAAGGATAAGTACATCAAGTAAATATCAGTTACAAGGATGCTTTATCGACATCATAATCACAAAAATTTATATTTCAACCAATCAATGTATCCACAACAACAAATGAAAAAATATGTCAAAAATTATTACTTTCATTACAATTGTGCCATAGAAGTTATCATGGGAGTCAAAATACGTCAAGTTGTCTACAAGAACCCCATAAAGCCCCATTGTGCAGAAGATCAATTTAAGGTGGGATGCATCTCTTACACTTCGACAGTTCTTCTCAGTGCTTAGAAGATCCTATCGCTTCAAGTCCTCAACTATCAATAATTCATGAATAAAGAATAAGGAGACAACATTACAAGATAGAGAAAGAGATAAGTCTTCCATAGTATGCTTTGAGGACAAACTTCATTTTTAAGAGGAGGGTAATGTTATGAACATAATATATAATAATAAATATAAATACATTATAATAGTTAATGAATAATAATGATGAGACACCTTCCAAAGGAAAAGGGTCATGTCTTCATGGAAGAAACTCTACGGGTATATAAGGCCTCATTCTTATTGTATCATCATCTCATTCATACACATTATTTTTAATATATTATCCTTATGGATTATAACATGTTGTCATACCTACATTGTACACTGCAGTCCTGCTTGGTTCACCACACCCTCCCTCCCTTTGATATCCCCCCTCTCTCTCCACTCTTCCCCCCCTCTCTCTCTCTCATCTACTCCCCTCTTTCCCCCTCACTTTGTATCCCTTTCCCTATCTCTTTTCTCTCTCTCCCTCTCTCTCTCTCTCCCCCTCTCTCACTCTCTACCCATTCCTCCCTCGCCTCTCTCTCCTCCTCCCTTCTTCTCTCTCCCTCTTCTATCTCTCCCCCGACTCTTTTACCCTCTCTCTCTCTCTCCTCCCACCCCATTTTTTATCTCTCTTTTATATTCTTCTCTCTTTGTTTTTTCTCCCTCTCCTTTTTGTTTCCCTCTCTCCATACTCACACCCCCTCTCTCTATCTCTCCTAAATAAGCCCCTCCCCCACTCTCAGATCCCTTCCCTCTAAAAAAAAAAAAAAGATCTGATGACTCGACGGATCCGGAACGCCTGATCGACGGACAAAGGAATGGATCGAGGGATCGAGCGGAAGGAAAGATCTTGAGCGGATGGAAAGGAAGGAAGGAAGGAAGGAAGGAAGGAATGGAAGGAAGGAAAGGAAGGAAGGAAGGAAGGAAGGAAGGAAGGAATGGAAGGAAGGAAGGAATGGAAGGAAGGAAGGATAGGTCTCTCTCATATCCCCCCACCTCCCTATCTATCTAAATTCCTCCTTCTCTTTGTCTCCCTCCCTCCTCCCTCCCTTGATCACTCCCCCTACAAATCTCTCTCTCTCTCTGCCCTATGTCCCCTATCTCTAGCTTCCTCCCTCTCTACCCCACAAGTTCTCACTATCCCCACCCCTCTTCCTTTCCCCTAACTTCTTCACTATCTTTAATCAAACTTTGTAAGTAAAGTTGCAACATTTAAAAAAAAAATTAATAAGAAAGAAAAGAAAAGTAAAAATGTGAAAGTGATGATAGCATGGGTATGTAAAAAGTATAAAATACATAATAAAAATATAAAAGTTGTTAAAATTTGTACATATGATAAAGTTTATTCATGTATTGAAAAAATTATGAAACTAATTTGTATGGAAACAAATGAGTACAAATGCATCCCACATTACAAGAAATGAAATGATTATGAAGACAATGGAGTAATAGTATCCACCCTATAGAGTATTTGGACCGATTTAATATCCTTCCTAAGAAATAATGATTTATACTAAAAATAATATATATATATAGTCTTTTCTTTTACAAAATTCTCATCTAATCTAAAAATGTGGTTCAAAAATGTGGTTCAAATGTACATATTTATTATATGAGATAAGGAGAAAGTAAATATTTCCATATCAAAATATAATATAATATATAATTACTATTATTATTATATATTAAGTATTTTTGAAAGATACTTGATTGATATGAAAAGAAAAAATATATATATAAACATGTTTTGAAAGATGCTGGATTGATATGAAAAGAAAAGAAAAAGAAAATAAATATAATAAATGTATTTTTATAAAAATAACATTGTATATCAATTAAAACATAGTTTAAAAGATGTTTGATTAATATATATATATATATGTTTTCTATTTAAAAATTATTTTAAATATATTTTATATAAAAAAAAAAAAAAAAAAAAAAAAAAAAAAAAAAAAAAGAAAATAAAGAAAAATAAATAAATATATTTTTGTTTAAATATTAAAGGAATTTAAATGTTATTCTAAATAATCAAAAAATATAAATTCTAATAATAATGTTTTTTAATTGACATTTTTGAAAATTTACACATCTTTGATAATTAATTTAATAATTTATATTTAACAAATCATATATCAATTAATTAAAAAATTATAACATTTATGTGAAAAAATAAAATATTTTAATAAAGAGCATTCCGAACTAATTTAATCTTTGCAAAACACGCATACATAAAACTGAACTTAAAATATTTCAAATTAAATATGAATATAATTATATAACTGAACTTAAGGGCTGTATTGTTGGTACTGGAACAATGGCTAATACCAGTAATACTAATGGCAATGGTTGTAATGTAGGAGATTTCATGGTTTCTATGAATCGTGATCACCTGATTTGCCCTCGATATCCATGAGGATCTCTACAGCCTGTGGAGATTCTATGATTGATTTCTCATTTGTTCTGTCTTAATTAACTATGGCCCAGGGTGTGCCTACTATTTTGTGCTTTCATTTGCAAATATTTTTGTTGTAAAATTTAGTACAACTTCATATTATACTCTGTAATTGCAGGTTATTATAATACCCATTTCATTCTATCTAATATTAGTTCTTCTCAGACAGATAACGACTCAGGACCTAAATGTCAGATGTAATTTTTGGCATTGTGGAGTGGACTGGGATGGAGTCTTATTTCAGGATTTCTGGTATGGGGTGGATATTTCTAAATAACCTGTTTTCTATATTGATGGACAGCCATGACTGAAACTCTTTGAGGGAGTTCTTCTGGGACAGATAAGGACTCGGGTAGTAAATTTTTGGCATTGTGATGGATGGGTAGTAAATCATATTTAAGGATTTCTGGCATGGGATGGATATTCCTGAAACTCATTTCTCTGTATTGATGAAAAGCCGTGACTGAAACTGAAACTCATTGAGGGAGGAGAGAAAGACAAGAAAAACCATAGGTGAGGTGATTGAGACTCATTGAGAAAGAAATACTGGACTGCACTCTGTTAAAAATAAATAAAGACCAAAACAAGAAAAGCATGAATCTAATAACCGTATATTAAAAAGGGATATAGAGACATACCGTCCATGGACCGGGTCATCTGAGTGTGACTAACCCTAGGCTTATCTTCTCATTGCACTTCACTGCATCTATTCACGACCAACTTGCCTGAATAGGAACGACATCATACTCATGATTGAGACTAGATTTGGTAAAATATGAACAAACTTAACTTATCCATTAAAGAGGCATACAGAAAGCCATTAAAGAGGCATACAGAGCCATACCTGTCACTGTAGTGGGCGTTCCTGATGCAACGTCCTTTCTTCAATCATTTAAACCTTGATATCCATTCAAATTCAAAGAACATCCAACCTCCTCAGAAACACACATAGATAGAAAAACAAATACACAGATAAGAGACACAGAAACAGATACACATATACACACAGATAAACAGATAAGAGACACAGAAATGGATACACATATACACACAGAAACGGATACACATATACAACCTCAGAAACGAATACACAACCTCACACATACATACAAAGACACAAATATAAATACAAAGAGTCTCTGCAAATTACAGGGGAGGAGGATGTGAAGAAACAAGTGCAATGATATATATAAATTCCACCCCTCCTCGACCGTTAAAGGAGCCGATAAAAAAGGCAAAGGAGCCGATACAAAAAAGCTTGATTCCCTTTCAAAAAAGATAAAATATAGCGACCGTTAAAGTAGCCGATACAAGACAATAAGAAGAAGAAGAATGGCCCGTTAAAGTAGCCGTTAAAGCTTGTTGTTGTTTCTTACCCTTTCCCTTCTTCTCAAGACAATAAGAAGAATAATGGCCATGATTGTTGCAGTTGAAATATTTTATATGGCTCAAATCCTTCTTCTGTTGGTTAGAATATCTTGAGTCTGCTTTCTTATTTTGATCCTTTCCAGATCCTTTATTCTGTCCCTTCCTCACCTTCCCGATGAGGGATAGGTCTAGAACATTCTCATAATTAGCTGAGACTTGTTGTAGTCTCATCTCTTCTATAATGAAAAATCTCATAACCACTCGAAGTTAGGTAACTTGTCTTGACCATAGATAACTTGAGTTGTGTCATAGTAGACTAAATCCATAAAGATAAATACAAATTATCTCATTATCCTCAACTAAGTCCCCAATTGAAACAATAATCTCTCAACACTGCGATCTTCATGGGATAGCTTTCTATTGTATCTTTTTTCCTCGTGCAAGTAGATGTGACTTTGTTTTCAAGAGCATCTTCCTAGATATGTTCATAATCTAGTACAAGGTTCCCAACACATCATACATATTTCTGGAAATATTTTATTTGATGATATAAATAATTAGGGGGTTTTCACCAAATCTAATGGGATTTTCTTTGCATTTACTAACTTATTTTTGTGTTCTACTTTATCTTTGGGATTTGCAGGTGGTGAAACTAACTTATCCACAAGGTACCAAAGTATTCCATTTCAAATAGGCTTTTTAATATCAACTTCTATGGTCAAAAGTTGGAGGCTCCTTTCAACAAGTTTACTACCTTCTTGTTGTGTTTTGCATGATATTTGGGATCTGTAGGTGGTGCAACCTATTGAAACATTTGATAGTAATGAGAGGGGGGGGTGACTCAATATTGTATACTTTTATTACATTTTATTATGATATGATTTTAAAACACAGTTAGGATTTATACTTGCAAGTCGATTATACCATAAATGTACTCATCAAAATTGCAAACAATGTTCAACACATTTACACATATAGAAGTGGAAACCCAAATTGTGAAGACCTTACAAATATTTTGAATAACTTTAAATGAGGGCACCAATCCTATGTAGGAACCTACCTACAATCATAAAACAACCTGGAAATGGATGATGACACCAATCCTTTGTAGGCACTTACCTGCAAGTGAATGTAGACAACAATCCTCTGTAAACATGCACCAACCTGCAAATATATGAGGACACCAATCGTCTGTAGGAACCAACCTACAAACAGACACCAACATGAAAATTGAGCTCCAACTCAATCTTTCCTTGCTCCACCCTTCCACCCTCTATTTTTCACTTGTTCACAAGAAACTATTGTACTGCATTTATATTATTCTTCTTGATCTAAAATAGTCTTTCAAAAACTTCCAGAATAGAGTTACATTTGTACAAAACTATCATAAACACACAAGATCTTCTTATTAAGTTTTTTGTTATTCTTACGGCAATCCTTATACCTTAATTTTGCTCATGTTTATTGAATTTACTCCTTTGAAGTTTATGTCACCATACCTTTCAATCATTTTCTTGGAAATTCAATGAACATAGCAAGTCTTCGGTCCCTTAGAATGCCCAAAATTCCATCTTCCTTGTTTCTCTATTCTTTTATTATCCCGAAATGACCATATTGATGCTTCTCATTTGTTACTTCATCTTCATAGTCACGCTCCTATGTGATCACTGCTAAACTCAAAAAGGTTATTTGAGAGATCCCTTCTCTACACATATTCA
>SNQJ01S0094284.1:0-22009 GCA_010110895.2 Picea sitchensis
GGCTTATTTGGTGTAGAAGGTCCCTTTTTTGGTGGCATGTTGGCCAAGTATCACTTTTGAATCTTGATTTTGAGGTGGTTCTACTAGACAATATTTATTCTATTCTATCTCCCAAGTTTCGGCCCTTCTGGGTATGAAAATTTATTTTAGGTATTTCTTTGATATTTCTTCTCTGCAATGCCATAGGTATGATCAAAATTGGATGTGCCAAGTGTAATTTACGGTAACTTCCTCACAACTTGCCGATTTTTGGACTTTTCGGGAGATATCACTTGTATAGCATTCCACACACAAAATAATTGATATAAAATTCTGAAACTTGGACTCAAAATACTATAGACTGTCCAAGATCCAATGAAACTAGTCCCATGAAATTTGGATACTCTGGAAATAAGTTATGATTGTTTTACCTGGAACACCTTCTTGAGACTAGTCAATGGGACTAGTCAGATACCCTATCTTACACAAGGTGTATCTATAAATTTAAGATGATATAGAAGTTGAAAGTTTTACCACAGATAAATTACTAATTTCTGTATATGGCCTCCATAGTTCAGGGTCTGAAACATTATAGAAAATTTTTTATAGCGAAAATTCCGCAATGACTCATTTCAGGATGATTCCAGAACCCTATATTGTACAGGATGTATCTCCTAAAGTATAAGGCCTCAAGAGCTGAATTTTGAACCCAACGTACCTTGATCAGTCTTATAAATATCCTCCAAGCCGTTCCTTCTGAAAGTTTTTATAAAAAAAAGTTATAGAGAAAATTCCATGGTGTCTCAGATGTAGCAGTGAAACCCCAAGACCTTGAGCTCTGATACCATATGTTAAGAACCAAACATCAATATAGCATAGAAAAACCTCAGGAAAAGTACTCAACGCCTTGAAAAAGAGATAATTTCAGATAATAAGCCTCTTTGAAACCTCCTTTACCCTTAAATGTTCAAGTGCAATTCAAAGATGAAAATGTCTCCCTTGTGGTATATATAGGAGACTGGGAGGTATAGTACAACTAATGGCCCTAAAGCCGACAAATAAAATAAGAGTGCAAGCATAATCATGCCTAATTAAGGGTGTAGACCAATATTAGGGCTTAACATAACATTGACTAAGTTTCGAACAAAATGTGCTTAGGAACCTATCGTCCCAGACGGAGATGATGGTCTTTGGTATCCAAAGTGGACCCAAACTTGTTTGAATAATATCTTGGAAGTATCTTCCATTGTTATATTATTCTTGTAGTGTGTGAGGATGGCCATCTTTGAAAACAATTAATGACCACAAATACAGTAATTTCCTTGCTTGGTGGATGTAAGGCTAGACATGTAATCCATTAGGATGGATTCCCAAGGCTTCTGAGAGTAGGAAGAGGGGTGTGTATAAGACTTGCTTCTTGATGGATTTGGTCTAGAAATAGCACAAACAATGCAAGATATGATATACTCACTGACATCCTGTCGAAGTTTTAGCCAATAAAAATGTTTTAGAAGAGTGGCCACGATTTTCTCCATGCCAAAATATCATACCATCCAAATTTGTGGTGAGATTCCCAAATCATATTTGTATGCTCTCTTGTAGGAACACAGAGTTGGCCTAGGTGGCATAATAGTCTATCCTAAATTTGAATCATTGATAATTGCACATGTACCCAAGACTTGATAGGTGTTGGCCAAGTTCGGATCTTGATAATAAAGTTCGGAATTTACTCAGATGCCTCATGTCCTCATGAATGGAGCATAGTGGCGAGTGTAGCCATGAGAAGTGGAAACTAAGAATCAACATTACAATTTAAGATCCATGTCTTATACACAAAGTTGGGATGGAAGCATTTGTAGGTAGGTGGACCACTTGTGGAGGTTGTTCTGAATTTCCCACTATTAATACGTATGAATTACAAAGGCTTGTGATCAATGTGGATGATTTTATCTTTTCCCAATGTAATGTTTCCATTGTTAATGAAAGCTTGTACAATGGAATACATTTCCTTATCCGCAATTGGGGTTTTTTGGACAATATCTAGAGTGTCTCACTATGGTATGCCACGGGATGACCATCTTGAGTGAGAATTACCACCACAACATATTCATATGCATCAGGCTCAATATCCAGATAGTTTTTTGTAGATCGAGAAAGGAGAGTACTAGAGCTGAGCACAAGTGATGCTTTAGATCATTAAATTCGTTGTTGTTTCTTCCCCCTCCACGGAAATTTTTCCACATACACCTCCCTTGGTCTTTGTAATGACCCTTGCCAGTAATATGAATAATTTCATAAATAATCCACAAAATTAGCTAAATTATAATTAGGTATTATATATGTAATTAATTATATGTTATTAATTAATTATTCTTTTACTATGATTAAGCTTAAGTATGATTAACTCTTTAATTAAGGGTTAATGAATGATTAATTATTAAGTGAGTCATTAATTGATTAAGTATTAAATTAATGGTTAAATAAAATGTAATGATTAAATGGAGACTCATTGTCCATAGAGGATAGCATTATTATGCAGTAAAGGAACATTTAAGTAAGGAGGATAAGACAATTAATAAGAAATAAATGAGCGGATAAGGCATTAATAAAGAGATAAAGTGTTTGGTGGAAATGAATGTCATTGAAGGAGGAATAAGGGAGGTGGAGAAAGGGATATGAGGGATTCATTTTTCATGCATTCTATGAGGGAGGAGAGCTTGGAGTATTGGGAGAGTGGTTTCTACGAGGGGGATTTATATTGCACGGAATGCGAGAGGTTTTGGGCTCGGAGGGCTAGGGCGTCCATTGATGTCCTAGGGCTAGGAGCTAACTAGTTGGCAGGGAGGACGGTTTTTGGGTAGTTTTCTAAAGAAGCGGGAAGGGAGAAGGTTGTGGACAACAGGAAGGATTATTATCATCAGAGTTAAGGTATTTAAACTCAAATTTATGATTGTTTACTTAAATTTAGTACATATAAGCCAAATTTTATTACGTGAGTATGGAGATAGATTGTAAATTATGAATATTTACTTCTTTAAAGACTTATAGAAATTACAAAAATTGAAAGAAATTTTTAAACCTTAATTTGAAATTTGAGCACTACATCTGGTATGAGGCCATAGGTTAAATAGAACCCTAAAGCAAAACTCAAGTCCAAATTGCTACGCTAAATGCACTGAAACAACTCCCAAGCCCTAGCTCAGGTTCCTGTGAGAGCAAATGAAGCGTACTATTAGTGATTATATAAATAAATCTAAATATGATAATCAAATATTGAGATTTGGTTATTCAGCAATCATCTATATATATATTGAATAACTTGCGTAAACAAATATAAACATATATATATATATATATATATATATATATATATATATATATATAATTGATATGAGATAATTATACAATGTGATGAATACATATGTTATTTAAAATTTTTGAAGATGCATGGTTACCATGAATAGTAGCGATTTTGAATGACTAGGGTTGGTTAGGTTAACTATGGTAATTTTCCATCCATGTCAAGAGATCTTAAAGATGGAGAAAATCAAAAGCTATTGCAATCCTTTGCCATAGTGAGAGAAATGGCGTGATCTCCATGGATCTGATGTATGAAATCTTTGAAGTCTGAAGAATAGCAGAGAGTCTAGGAGGTGTAATTTCACTAAGTAAAAGCTCACACACAAACGTACGGAAAAGGGATATGAGGTCGTTGTAAAAAGGTTTTGAGAAAAAATGTTTGGGTGTAATGAGTAAAAGACTATTCAAAGGTTACGGATGCTCATGAGGTGTAGAAATGAGTCGGCACCTCTAAAAACTATAATGATCAGATAGCTGCAGGTGCTGCACAATCCCAATAAAATGGGAAAACAATTAAAAATAATTAAACAGAATTTAATTAAAAGACTCTTGATGGCTTTGAGAGTGTCGAGATCACGGTGATATTTGGTAAGAATTAGATTCTGAGTTGATGCTGAGAATGCATCCGAAATGTTTGAAATCATATAAATTGATTAATTTGTTGTGGGATTGATAATTAATGCACCAACAAAATAACGAGACTTTTTAGTTGATGCATTAAAAAAGCGGGAAACTGCGGAAAAGCCTGATATTTTGCTGAAAGGTGGCTAAAGGTATTTAGACATGATTTAAATCAGAAATGAGGCTTTGCTCAGTCGAAACGGTGTTTAAAACTTCTCTTTTGCTTCATGGCTTTGTTCCATGATCCTAGCCTGTTATTTTCAACACATTCGGTATATGTATTAATATGTTGTTTTGAGCCAGTGACACAAAGAGGTTAGAATATCTTTAATTGCAATCCACTCCCTCAACTAAAGCCTACACATTGGTAGCCAATTGCATTATGAACTCATAGAGGATCCAACCTAGCTTCTAGACCAAGGCTCCCGCGAGCGAGTGACTAGAGATATCATCAAGCAAATTGTGAAAGAAACATTGAATGCCAATAGTGATAATACAAATATATCAACCAAAATAAAATTGCAACAGAAACAATGAGATAAATTGAAATTAAAAGTTAAAAGGGGAGTCCCTGGCCACGGGAGCTAGGGAATGTTGAGGTGTCAACACCCTGCTAATTTAAAATCCAATTGTTCTCCAAATTGGTAAATTGATCATATCACTTGTGTTCTCAAGATTCTACAAATATAATCAAGCCCCCTAAATGTGTCTAAAGAGTGTAGGCTCAGAATAATAAGAATTCTTGTCCTATGTAATGGTTCTCCTCGGAGGCATTCTGCTATCTTCTGAAGGATATATTTTCATAGTTTATGTTCCTGAGTCCACACATTTGTTTGTATTCGCTTAACCTGTTTGTCAGTCTTCACAAACCCTATTTTTCACAATGTTGCAAACCTTGGTAATGAAAAAAAAAAATTGGCATGGGTCATTAACACAGAAAATCAACAAAATAGGCAAAACTCGGATCTGGAAAACTCAAAAAAAAAACTTCGGAAAACTATTTTTTTCATGCGTGAAACCATAAAATGCTTCTGCAATGCAGGCCTGAGAGAAAATGATGGAATCTCTTAGAATCACATTGCAACACGAACTTCTTGTCTGTTTTGTTAGAGGATAAGATGTTGAAAAATGAAGAATGAAATCCTATTGCCTCTTTTTTTCAAATACCACTCTTGTCTGTTTGCAATGTTAGTACAAACCTGAGTAATCACGAGCAATTTTTGCATTACAAATAAACAAACAAAAGCAGAATATTAAAGGGTACATTTAGTTCTGCTTGTTTTCGTGGGAGAAAGACTCGGCTTGAAAATAGGATGGAGGACTAGAGTGGCAGCGATTGCTGCTTCCCTTATTCGATCCTCATCGCCCTCCTCTTCCATATATAATCTATGATTTGAGATGGCAATATCACTGAACCAGCCGCATGGCAGGAGTTCACAGTTCTTCAATAGATAGTTGCTTTAAATCTGTTTGCCACAGAGCTAAGTGTGCAGAGAGATGAAACCAAGCTTCTGAACAACCTCCCATTACCATAGCTACTTGGAAGCGAGAAGGAAGAAGCTGAGAGGTACATGGAGGAGAGAGAAGGCGGTGATGAGTGATAGGTTTGAAAGGCGAGCTTAGGTGTTGAGGCCGAGAGCACGAGGCCCAGGGCTGCGATGGGCCTCATGCAAAAAGCAGCTGCCGACCAAATGCCACGAATATATTTCCTATATATATATTAAGGTTTGCTTTAATGACTTATTTAAAAGTATTATCGTTCTTTTTTATTTTATTAAATTATAAAAAAAAAAAAAAAAAACTTTTAATAATAAAAAAAAAATTCTCTTTTTTTTTTTATTAAAACCACTAGTGTTATAATTTATTTTAAAGTGTTAATACGCTAGTATACTTCCATTGTTTTAAAATTAAAGATATATTTAATTAGCTTTGGCTATGGATATTTTAAATAAAGTTTAATTAAGGGTCATTATTTAAAGTTTAAGTTTAATTAAAGTTTAATTAGTAAAGTAACTTAACAATTATTTTAATTAAGGTAAAATAAAGTTAAACTATATTTAAACGCCAAATAAAGTTTATGGAGTCCATGGGGTTTGACCCCGGACCTCCCTCCACCATCGACTATGCCTTAACAAAGTCCATACGGTACACACACCTTGGTTCTTAAATTAATTTAACTATATAGTTTAATTAAAATGCGGTTTCTATGTTAAATTATTAAATTTTAAAATATAGATTTAATTGTAGTTCTAACTATGATAATTAATTAATTAGTATAATTTAAAATTTATTGTTCATGCTATATTTCAAAGTGATTAATCCCTTTGACCAAAAACATCGGGCAAGAACACATATTACAACCACCCGAGTTAACCACGATCAAAGCTGAGTGCGAGGAATCCAAGACAAAGGTGGAGATGCTAGCTTGGGCTCCAAAGTGCTTTGCAAAACAAAAAAATCGGCCGATTCAAACTAGGCCAGCGCCAAGTCTCTCCACTCCGTTCCACCAGTCAAGTCAATGACAAATCTCAATGCAACAAGTGACAACACAAACACTATGCTCACGCCAGGAGGAGAGTAAGCCTAGCAGAAGTGAGAGTGAGAAAAGGCTAGCAGTAGCCTAGGAGGCAAATGAGACAATATTTATTTTGGGAGGCGAGAGAAGAATTGAAGCTTAGATGCTTAAACCTAACCCTAACCGAGGCAATCCCCTAAAGGAGTAATGTACATTTACAGACAAGTAAAGAAAGAGCACTAAACGCCTAACCCTGTTTCTAGAGTTTAGTAGCACCAATTTAAAAACATCTGGGAACTCACCACAACACGGTTGATCGGGTCAAAGCACCTGAGGATGGTTGGGACTCCAGGAGGTCCAGCGTCACTCCTTAAATTGCGAAACACCACCACCATCGCCCAGAACTTCGCCCTCATACGTTAGATTTGGAAATATCAAGCGAGACTTTAAAGAGGCGACAACAGGCGAGGCAGAAATTAGAAATACTTGTCTAAGTGGGTGTCCAGGCGTCGAGGGATTAGGAGGGAGGACCTCCACCTGAAGACATCACTTGAGAGTTGCAAAAAATCAAACTTAAAGGTTTTTAGGAGTCATGATGAGCAGCGAAAACATGGTTAGAAGGCGCTGACCGGTGTTTTCCTTAGGGACCTCGTCCAACTCAAAGAAGATCGCCATTTTTGGGATTAAGGGGCAGTATACAATTGGTGGGGTAACACGGAAGAGACAAGCGCACCTTACACGGAACCGCAGTATCTTGGAAAATTTTTCAAGGAAAGGTTGAGGAGGAAATATCTACCGAAGCATACACGAGGAGAACGAGGTTGGGCATTTCATGCCTTAATACATTGAAACAAAACGGTAGAAGAATATAAGATCAGGTTCATGGAGGCCCGGTCAAATATGTGTCGATATATGGATAGCGACCAATGGCGGTGAGGAAGTGCTTCATCCTATGGATTGAACCCAGGATAAAACTATGGTGAGGATGTAGAGTCGTCTTGAATTAGAAGAGAGGCGGTGGTAGAGAGTGCGTGTTATGTGGAAGAACATATGAACTTATCCGGGGGTGCAATATCGACATTTCAGCATCGCCCTGGATTCGTAGGAAAAACCCCGAGGACATTTACTAGGGAAGGGAGCTCAATGCCCTTTAGGTATGAGTAGCGGTCCAGCGCCAAGGGCCGGTAGGCTGAGAATTTCAATGGCAGAGTGCATCATCGTTCCATATGATGCCGAGACGGGGACCATGACCTTTTAGGGAACATTGAAGGCCGGGGTTCCAGGGGAAGGAATTCGTTTAGGAATCAGTCACATATGATACCTTGGGACAATGCTCATTATTGCATGTTGGAATCGAAGGACCCCATTCTGACGGGACTATCGAGTTACAATCAGTTTTCATGCATAGAGGAGGAAAGGCTTCGATGGGGAGAGCAAGTAGTAGGCACCATATTCATGCAGCATTTAATAGCAGCCAAGCGAACATCAATCCACGGTGGTGGAGTGCGACCGAATGCAGCTAAATCATATCAATGTTAAGATTTTGTTTGGTCACAGTGCAGCGGATGGTTTCATTTCACCTTCTGCATTAGAAAGAGTGGGTTGGCAACCTAAGAGCATGTTATTTAAACAAGTCGAGATGGCTTTGGGAAAAACAAGCGTGGGACCACAATTAGCCGATAATTGCATAGTAGACACAGAATTAATGTACTACCGGGTTTGGTATACGTCAACGCTGCGGACATGTATGGCTTAATCATTGGAATGGATTGGTTAGCAGCTCCTTGAGCTTTGGTAGAACTATTTATGAGAGGGTGTTTGTGTCGATGATGAAGGAAGGCCAATAGAGATCCGTGGTGCTCTGAGGAGAAAAGTGTTGTTATGCTTTATATCCACTATGAAGGTCAAAGCGTCTTGAGACAAGGTGTCGACTTTATGTAGTAGAAGCGGTGAAAGACAGGAAGGGACCCTAATTAGGTCGATTATCCGGTCTTGTCGTAATTTCAAGATGTTTTCCCGATTGAGTTACCAGGGTTACCTCCTGGAAGGGAGCTTGATTTCACTATTGAGCTAAAACTACAGTGCGAACCTATATCAAGACTTCCGTGCTCGGATGGCGAGTTGAACTTTGTGAATTACCAAATGCAGCTAAAGAGTTATTGGACTTAGGGATAATGTAAAGGCTAATTATGCCATGCAGAGTACCGGTAATTTTGGCAAAGAAGGGATGGGTCCTTACGTGTATGAGCCCTATAGGGACTTGAACCGTTCTATAGTGAAAGATAGGTACCCGATGCCATGAATTGATGATCTCTTGATCAGATGAAAGGGCATTATTCTCAAAAGATGGAATTTGCGATCGGTATCATCAGCTAAGGATTAAGGAAGGTATTATCCCAAATGTACCTTTGAACTCGGTTTGGACATTACAGGTTTGTTGTAGTACCTTTTCGGATTGACGATGCTAGCGGTATTCATGAGCCTCATGACCAGTGTATTCGAGGTATGAACCGTTTCTAATACAATTTTTTTAAGATGACATCCTCATCTATTCCAAAAGAGTAGTGATGAGACACTTGCGAGAATAGTGTTGT
Source organism: Picea sitchensis (assembly GCA_010110895.2). Taxonomy (NCBI): domain Eukaryota; kingdom Viridiplantae; phylum Streptophyta; class Pinopsida; order Pinales; family Pinaceae; genus Picea; species Picea sitchensis. The sequence goes on from SNQJ01S0094284.1 coordinate 9,070, forward strand.
CTGCCTAAGAGAAGAACAAATTGTATGGGAAACCGTTGAAGTGTTCCTTCTTTTCGGAGAGATCCACTATTTAGGTCATATCATTTCGATGAGGAATCTCGGTGGACCCGAAGGAAAAGATGAGAGCCATTATGGAGTGTGATTAGCAAAATGCACATGAGGTAAGAAGCTTCATGGGGCTAGCGATTTATTACGGTTGTGGAAGGATTCTCAAAATATAAAAACCCATCACCACCTTACTGATACGCAAGGGGATTAGGTATGAATGGATAGAAGAATGTGGTTATTGAGCTTAAGGAGGTTACTAACTAGATGCGTAATTCTCTGAGTGCAGGATATGGGAAAAGGACTTCCACGGTCACGCAGTTACCGAGCAAGGGTTGGGGCGTGCTAATGCGGGGAGGAGTGATAGCTTTTGCGTCAAGAAAGTTGAAGAAACACGAAGATTCATCATGACTCATGATTTAGAGTTAGCGGTTGTAATGCTATCTCTGAAACATTGGAGGCACTACAACGTTGGAAACTTTGAGCTCAAAGCAGGATATCAAAGTTTAAAACATCTCTTCACTCAAAGAGATCTGAATGCCAGACAAAGGGATGATGGGCGAGTTTATGAGTGAGTCTACGATTTTGGTATATATCGTTACATCAAGGGAAAGGTAAATGTGGTCGTAGATGCCTTGGTAGGAGACCACGAATCTTCCTTGGTACCCTTAAAGGTCAATCGATGGAACGTGTGTTGACACAACTCAAGGAGATAGTTGGTATTTAAAGGTTACTTCAAATCTCTAGAGAGGGAGGCGGTAGTTAGATCCAAAGTCTGAAGGGTATAGTTTGGAAGCAAATGGTTGTTAAGATATCGAGGAAGGATGTACATTCACGAGAATGGGGATATTAGAAACATCATACTAAAGGAAGCACATAGATCACTTTATCATTACTGCATCACAATTGTGAAGAAGATGTATGCAGATGTGAAGAAGCTCTTCTTTTGGGTAGGAATATAGAAACATGATGTAGTCATTTAAATTGTAAAATTCCTAGAGTGTCAGCCGGTGAAAGCCGACCACCATCGCAATGAGGCCTCCTACAACCACATGATGTTCCTATGTCCAAGTGGGAAGTCATCTCTATGGATTTTGTTGTGGGGGTTACCACTCACATCCAGACACAATGTCATTCTTGTGATAGTGGATAAGTTAACCAGAGTGCTCATTTTATTCCGGTCGGAGACACTTACGATGTCGATGTATGGCACATGTGTTTGTAAATGAGGTTATCCGTTTGCGGAATACCTAAAGAAGATCATTTCAGACGGGGACTCAATTCACTTCTAGATTTTGGACAAGTTTGGAATCAGCATTGGGGACTCAGTTAAACTTAAGAACAACTTATCATCAGAAACAGATGGAGCCGGTGAGAGGGTAAATCAAGTCATGGAATACATACTTAGGATGTATGTGATGAATGTCGGAACCACAGTGGGAGAAGTGCCTACCTTTGGTAGAAGTTTGCCTACAATACTTGAATCATGGATTCCATTGGAATGCCGACCCTCTGAGAAGCTTTATGCAGGGAGGCCATCTGAGAATGCCATTGGTTAGGATGAGCTAGAACCGGTAGCAGTTGGGCCAGATTGATTCAGAAATGGAGAGCAATTGATTGATTAGGCAAAGATTAAAGGAAACACAAGATAGACAAAAGCTATCTGGTACCACGGAGGACCGACGAGAGTTATGAAGTGGGAGACCAAGTTTCATTTGTATCGGGCCTAATAAGAGTACCATGTCTGGGTTGGGAAGGGACAAAGTTGTCTGGTTTATAGGACATTAGGATCAGAGAAAATTGGACCCGTTGCCTATCGTCTCATTACTGCCACCCGCACATAAAACTCATAATGTATTTCATGTATCTATTTTACGTCATTATGTTGCTGATGAATCACATAAACTAAATTGGTCTACTAGACGGTTCCTGATTTTTCGGACTCTACGGTCCAATATTCTTAATGGTTCTACCATGAGAGTTTCCATGTTTGATACTTGCAATTCCTTCCAACTTAGTTTCCAGTGGGACAAGTATAGTCAGGGATCTGCTACTTGGGAAGATCTGAGACACTAGGACGAGATTATCCCTCACTATTATAACCACCTCAAGAACATGTTTCTAGAAGGTCAGAATCAATATCTTAACATACCTTTGACTAAAGGCAGCCAGGGACTACACAGGGACTATATATACTTTTCTAGTCACCATGTAGAAACTATTAAGTGATACTCTTAAACTTTAACGGTTATGAACTTTTATGAATGTTTAAATGTTATTTGATATTAGTCTTATATGCTCACAGACACATTGTGAGAATTTGAATTGATTGAATGTTTAAATCTTGTTAGGATGATGTTGGATTATGCAATCTAATTGAGTAAAATGATACTCTTGTGAATGAGTGTTGAAATTGAATTATGAGATATTGAGATCTATTTCTAATTAGAAACCTTGAATTTGGCTTATGTCGATTTTGTAATACATGCAAAGCGAAATGATTCTAGTAATACAATTGATTACATGATGATAATGCATAGAAATGTATGAGTTTGTGTTGGGACTAATCTGCGGGGTTATGGGCTATATGAAGTAGCCAAGGGGTCACAATGATGAAAGTGTATATCAGTGACACTGACCGAGAAACATTATAATATGAATATTGTATTTAGAAATTTATATTGGTTTAGATGCATTACTATGATATGGATGATTGCATGATCTTTTGAGTAGCGACACTGCAAAACCAAATAGCGATAATGAAAACCTCCGACCTTACGGTTATCCTTTATGGAATTCCATTATGGGGTGTTGACCACGGTTCTATTAGGAGGGGTGAAATTTCCACCGTGTATCCTCCGTTATAGAGATTGGGCCATCGTGAGGTGGACCCTAAGACACGATTAGGAGGGGTGGGAGGCATTTCCCACCGTGTATCCTCGAGAACACGAAGTCACGGGAGGGCAGTGGCAGTTCAGCAGCTCCCAGTGGAGTGTGATGAGGCTGTCAGGTTACTACTAGGAAGCTTGAGGTGAGATAGCGACACTTACATACGGGTTCTATTTGGAGTTAGAGTCGGTATAGCTGATGCTCCAAGATAGTCTAGCAGGAGGGCGGATAGGAATGGAGTTGGAAGTAGGTTAGGGAGGAAGGATAGGTAGAATAGTTGAGACTATATGGAGATCTGTCTTGTGGCGGGAAGTTGATGAAGAAAATGTATATATGAAAATTCATTATTATGTGCTAAACCACAATTGTTTAAGTAAAATTGTTTAGACAAATAGTATAATTCAAGCAAATTCTCACACAATTAATTGATTGTTATCTTTTATAAAAGACTAGTCTTGTGAAGCTGGATTGGATGCATACATAAAATACTAAGGATAGCCAGTTTGATTATTAGTACATATGCAGTGTATGTACTAGCCACATACATTTCTTGTACATATACACTAGGTATGTATGAGTTTCCTTGTTCTTGTACCATAAGATACCTTAACCGGAATGAAGTTTCTGAGAAGAGTGAGTGTATGTAATGACCCTTTACTTATTAATATGAATAATTTCATGAATAATCCTAAAAAATTAGCTAAATTATAATTAATTATTATATAGCCTTAATTAATTATATATTATTGAAATTAATTTTTTACTATGATTAGCTTAAATATGTGCTCTTTAATTAGGGTTAATGAATGATTAATTATTAAGTGGTCATTAATTGATTAAGTATTAAATTAATGGTTAAAAATAAAATGTAATGATTAAATGGAGACTCACATTATTATCCCATAGGGGATAGCTTTTATGCGTAAAAGGGAAACATTTAAAGCAAGGATAAGACAATTAATAAGGGTCAATAAATGAGCGGATAAGGCATTAATAAAGAGATAAGGTGTTTGGTGGAAATAGATAGGTGGGGAGGAATAAGAGGTGGAGAAAGGAGGAGGGGATTCATTTTTTCATACATTCTGAGGAGAGCTTGGAGTATTGGGAGAGTGGTTTACTGTGGGATTTACAGTGCACTGGGGGGCTGCATAGGTTTTGGGCTCGGAGGGCTAGGATGTCCAGTGATGTCCTAGGGCTAGGAGTACTAGTCGGTAGGGTGGCTGGTTTTGGGGTGTCTTCAGATAGGCGTACTAGTCGGTAGGGTGGCTGGTTTTGGGGTGTCTTCAGGAGCAAGTTGCTGCGGATAGGTTCAAGTGAAGGGAGCAAGCTGCCGCAGATAGCATCAGAGCGAGGTATTTAAACTCAAATTTATGATTGTTTACTTAAATTTAGTACCTATCGCCAAATTTTATTATGTAAGTATGGAGATAGATTGTAAATTATGAATAATTACTTCTTTAAAGACTTACAGAAATTACAGAAATTTGAAAAGAAATTTTAAACGTTAATTTGAAATTTGAGCACTACAGTCACCTTTTCGAGGGCCCATGCAATATGGGAGAATCCCAACATGAACCGTTGGTAGAAGTTGGAAAGACCCAAGAAGCTTCAAATCTCAGTTAGTGTGGTCGAGGCTGGCTAGTCACATATGACTTGGATCTTAGCTGGATCAACATGTTCCCCATGCTCATCAACAATGTAGCCCAAGTATTGGACCATGTTCATGCCAAAAGATCATTTTTCCAGGTTGGCATACAACTTGTGTTGCTGCAGAGTTCTTAGAACCTGTTGAATATGCTACATGTTCTCCTCCCAAGTTATATTGAAGATGATGATGTCATCGAAATATACCACCACAAAAGAGTTAGTGAAGGGTCTCAGTACATAATCCATCAACCTCATGAAAGTGGTTGGTGGATTTGTTAAGCCAAAGAGCATGACCTGCCATTCAAAGATACCTTCTTTAGATTTGAAGGTTGTCTTCCATACATCAGTTGGTTCATTGGGAACCTGGTGGTAGCCAAGCTTGAGGTCAATATTGTTGAAGAAATTTTTCCCCTTGAGTTGGTTAAGAAGGTCATCAATCCTGGGAATTGGGTATCAGTTTTTGACTGTGATTTTGTTTAAGGATCTGTAATCAATGCAGATTCACCAAGTCCCATCATTTTCCAACAACGAACGATGATATATTGGTCCATTAGGTAGAGGTGAAATGGGGGTCAGATCAATTAAATGCTTGACTTGGCAGTGCGTCGGTACCTCGGTGGGTGAGGAGAAGATGTCTCTATATTCTTCCACGATCTTTTACACTTGCATTTGATGCAAAGAGAGGCTTTGTGTAGAGGCAACAGATGTGGTGATGACCTTCTGCTTACTATGAGAAGAGATGACAAAGAAGACAAAATTCTCGATATATGAAATGACCTTACTAGATTGCTTAGCAGAGATTAAAGAAATAGTGGTAGGTGACACTACCTCTAGTATCCTGTACAATTTTCTACCCAGTCTAATAATAAATCTGCGGGGTCTATACTCATACACAACATGACTCTTCCACAAATATGGTTTTCCTAAAAGAACATCAAAAAATTCAAGGGGATAAATATCACACAATACCTCATATTTGAAAGGCTTGATGTCGTAGGGTAGATGACATAGTTGGCTAACACAAAGATCTCTTCCTTGGCAAAGCCAGCCAAAAGTGTAGGGTTGTGGGTGCAGTATCGTTGGCAAGTCTAGATGCTTGATGAACTTTGTGGAAATCAGGTTCTACTGACTGCCTCTATCAATAATGAAATGAGGTGGATCCCCCTTTACCCGAATTTGTGAGTGAAAGAGGAATTCCCCTTTCTCTGGTTCTTCTAGTTAGCTTGGTTGGACTTTGGTGGTAGTGAGAGTGGCACTGGGTTTAGCATCGATAATATGCTTCCCTCCTTCGGGATTTGATTCAGAATCAAAATTGGCCTCTGACTCGGAAGCCTTCATATCGACCACGAGTGATTGCTTGGAGCAACATTGTTCAGTGTTGTGCCAAGGGATTTTATGGTACTCACACCATTTTCTTGTTTCCTTCTTCATCTTTTCATTTCCCTTCTTTTGTTGTGGATTGGATTGGTTGTCTTGAGACTGGCCCTCTTTTCTCTGTCTCTTGCTGTGTGGGTTGGGGATGCCTTTTCCCTTCTTGGGATGTGGGGAGTGTTGGAACATATATATATTTCTAAACTTTTGGACTTTGAATAAAATTCATTCTTGGTTAAATAAGAATAAGACGCGCATGATATACGTCGTTGATGAAGTCTTCCATATAATCGAACGATCCTAAATCTCTTCATATTTGTGGAGCCTCGAAATGGTTAAAGAGATAAGTTTCTAGAGTCTTCTTCGAAGCTTCGCACTTTAGGCTTCTCAACAAGTCATAACTTTAAAAAACTCGAAACCCGAATATATCCGTTATCACTTTTTCACCAACTTTTGAAAGACATGTTTCATGGTAAACATGTACGTTTTAAATATTCCCTGAGTCAACATGTGGCACCTTTCTCTGAGATTTTAATCTAAAGATTCACATGATTCTAAGTAACACTTAGCACCCCCCAGCCTCGAAACATCATATAAAATGACATCATCTTTGACACATCACTATAGGTAATAGCCTTTCGATAATATAATAAGGAACTAAATTTCAAATCCACGAAGCGCTAAAATCCTGAAATATCAAATCTTAATTAATTAAGTTAATATCGATTAAAGACGGTTAATAACTTCGTACTTTGGAAGTTCAAACGTTTATCATCCCTCACATATTGAAATCTTCGAAGTCTGAACTTCCAAAACATTTCAAAATTAAAAGGGGTTAATTAAAACTAAAAACAATTATCCAATAATTAATCATTTTGCGATTTTGGGTTTCAGGGATTCTATCTCAAGCTACTCATTAAAATATTGAAGCCCGAATACCCAAAAAAATTTAAAGTTAAACATGATTAATTAATATCTTAAACAATATTATCTCATAATTAATTTCTCACGAGTTCGGGATTTGGGAATTTTCAAACCTCTTTCATCCAAGTTTCCAATCACGAACCACCAATATTTATCGCATTAATCACAAATCAATGGCAATGATTTCAATATATATTGCAGATCGTTGCCTAGATTTCCTCATTAAGGTAAATTAATTTTTCATCAGTAAAGGTACTCGTAAATCAATATGCTTAAGGTGAATAATAATATTGGATTTTGAATCATATTTTCATTCTCACAAAATAACAAGTTTTAAGCCAGCTGCATAAGCTCACACATTGTCCTGTAGCAGGTAACACAGTTCTGATTTCATTAATATCATGGCACCATGAAAAATGGATAAAGAAGATGGTGAGAGCGTAAATTTGAACACATATGTTCTCTCAGACACTTCAACAAGAGCCATACATACCATGAAATATTGGACATAGGTGTTCGATATTATACAACATGAGTTGATAAATTGGCTAGAGGATTCAGGCGATGAAGTAACGAAACCCATGCAACTAAAATCAGGGATATAGCTGAGTGAGATATGCACAAGATGGTTGTGCGGACGAGGCTCATGTTGTATAATAACATGATAGGCTGGGCCCTGGAGAACGCCAACATTTCAACTAGGAGCATTTGCAGTTCACAGAAGGTTGTTGTTGGATCTTTTTGACTGGAGAATATACAAGTAATGTATAAATTATCCCCAATTTTTAAATATAGTTACAATGTTGAATTCATAATGGATTTTGACCAACAGTAGTTCACACAGTATGGGAAAAAATACCCTGATTTAATCAAGGACTGGTTGGGGCATCCTAAGAAACTCAGAGCCGACACTCACATCATATATGTCATAGCATTGTTAGATGCCCATATGATCTATTTGGCTATGATTCTATGTAGGATATTCGGGAAAAAGGACTCCTCTCATTTTCTGTTGGCATGGGTACCAATTATGCATGAAGTGGTTGAGGGATATTCTTTCAACTAGGCCAAGATGTTATCAGGTAACCTGGCCAAAGAAATCACAGGGTACAAATTGGAAAAATCCAAAGGGAAACTTGCTCCTTTCTACATGTCGGCATACATCATGGATGCCCTTTTGTTTATCACTCCTTTCCCTCTGATGAGCTGGAGTTGGAACCCGACCAACGTCGAGCCTATCCATTTCTATCACTCCAAGTTGTGGGACGATAAAGCCAGATATTTCTTCTATGAAATCTGTCATTATGTAGTGGTGTCTATTCATATCACCCTATACGGTTTCCCACCTCCCAGAATTTCATACAGAATCATGGATAACCTGGAAAAAATAACAAACTGGTATATTGAGGAAAACGTTTCCTATATCAGCATTTTTGGTTGCATGGTTCGCCCCCATGCTCTCCCAAAATTTTAACCAGATCGGTTTGTATGCCAAGAGGTTGCAGCTCTAGAAGACATCAAGTTAGTTGATATTGAGTTTAAGAGGCACGATCCCCATAAGATTGTGGAATCTCGCCTGACTCAATACAATTTAAAGAAGTATGTGCACAATATTTCCCCTCAGGGCGAAGTATTCATGGGAGTCAGTTCATATGAGGAAGTATTGAGTAGAGTCTAAAATCTGTCTCTCGATCAATTAGCCAATTTTGACAATTTTCAAAAGCATAGAAAGAATAGTTTTCCAAAGGTATTACAAGGGGAGCCAAAAAAATCTTCATCTACATAGGAAGCTATGCCTCAGCTATTAGAGGCAGGAATTTCTGACCAACAGAGTATCGAGGAAAATCCAAAGAATGTCGAAGTCTCAATGCAGGGAGTGGAGACTTCATTACCAAACCCACCAAGCACTCAAACAACAACTCATATTGAAGATTTTCAAAAAAAGGGACAGGATACATTGATGTCTACACCAGATAAACATGATACCAACACAACAAAGCAACAACCGTCTAGAGAGATAGGTAGCCCCATTATGTCATTAACACCTTTACAGTCGAGTCAAGGAAATCCCAATGACCAAGTCATATTTATAGAGGACCTTACTCCAATTTCAGCCGAAGAAATGCCTCCTTTGGACTTCTTTTTCAGTAAGAAGAGAAGGGCCATAGTTAAAAGAGAAGTGCATCAAAAATATGGTACAACAGTCAAAAGGCAAAGAATTTTTTATGATGGACAGGGTCTAGATGATACAAAATTCTCTAGGGAAATGGTAGGCTCATTAGGTGCCTTTGCCATGGCCAATCAATGTTTAGTATAAAATCTAGCGAATTAGCTGAAACAAAGAAATCTGTTGGTAAGGTAGTTGCAAGAATAGATGATGACCATGGAAAGAGATGTTAGAAATAAGATGAAAAAATAGTTTGAACAAGTCATAGCTGATGACAGAAAACAGATCCAACAACTAAAATCTAACCTCGATGAGCTCCATCAAAACTCACAGGACAACAGAGGGTTGGTCACTTAGCATGAAGAATTAATGAAGAAACTACAAGCCAATATATAATTGGCTGAAGGTACAACAATAGATATGGAAGCTTTCCAAAATCAAGCACTGGAAGTACATGAGAAGCCAGAATCAACCCAACAAGATCATTTTACAAAAGTGGAAGCCATTAAAAATTTTTACTGGGTGGCAGACCTTTCCCTGAATAACATTTAGATTAAAGAAAGGGAAGCTCATGCAACTCGGGATAAGTTTAAAAAGGATATCTTTCTAGTACCAAAACATTATGTATTGAAAACTCCTCAACTGTCTCTATCTTAGAAAACCAGATGTAACATAATTTTGAAGGCCTGGGAATCAAATATTGCCAAAAGAAAAAAATTGGCCAGAAAGGTACACAAAGCTTATCTAGAAGAAATATCTTCACTAGACAAAGGTCTACTTGATGTTGAAGGAAATAATATCTCTGAAGCCCTGGGGAATATTGACATAGCAAGGAACCAATGTAACTCTAGGATAAGAAAAGAAGAGGCCATGATGATCATCCAGTAAATGAACCAAATTGATCTTATCCAAATAAAAATATGGATACTAAGTCCAAGCATGGAGTTACAGGACACATATTTGGGAGCAAAGAAGATACAGGAAAGGTTTCCCCAGATAGAAAATAAGTTATACATTTTTGAAGCAAATGAGGCAACTGCACCTTCTAGGTTGGTGGTACAATTAGTGAGTAGATGCATCCAATGTGTCGAATACGGGAAAGCCAACACATATGGAAACAAATGATAAAACATGTGAATACGACTCATACAGGTCAGGATCAGATCACAGCTATTTCCAAGTAAAGGATGAGGAGAATAAATGCCTCTACCAGTAGACGAAGAGACAGAGGAGAAGAACAATGGAATTTTTCAGTTTTACATATTGTAAAATTTAGTATTTTTAGAATTATGAAAAGTCCAACCGTTTTGAGTTGAGACCATTTTGTATAAAAACATAGATTAAAGACTTATTTATGGTTTCTTCTTGCCAATTTTAATAGAGAAAACTATCCTTAGAAAGTATTAATCCAAGTGCAGATAGAGATTCCAAGTTTTCTTAAATCTGGGTTATGTGTTTCTTTTGTTTTCCATTTCTCAGCATTCCTTTATGTATTCCTTAATAAATGTTTGGTTCCAATTTAGTACAACAACTACTGTAATCACAAGGTATTAGTAATTTATTAAGTAAGCAATTTTTCCTCTGCATTTATTGTGAGTAGATCAAGACTTGCTTGTTGTGTAGATTACTGCATTTTATGCGTTATTCAATGTTACGCTATCTCTTTTCCTCTACTGAAATCAAGGTAGGACTCTTCAGTAATTGATGCCCTACTATGTTTTACATTTTTCTATTTTCATCTCATACCATTCGATATTGCAATTTCGACACAGATATGAAATATGACCTCTGTGCTGTCAAACTGTTAATTTCATTTAAGGAATTTTTCTCATACAACTAAGGTAGAAAAATCACTTTAAAACAAACTCAATAACATTCATGATGCCTGACATTATTCTTTGAGCCGTAAGTTTAATCTCAGGAACAACATATTTTTGGCATCGTTGCCAGGGACGGAGAAACAAAGTTATTTTTCCCTGGGATAATGACAAGGTGAGATTCTATCTTTGATAGTGAACGGAGGTTGAACATTGAATTACAACTATTTTTTATTTTTCACTTGGTGACTCCACTACAAATAAGATGGCATTTAATCAAAAGAATACCAGAAGAAATCCAGACGATAGGTAGACCACACCTATATATGATCCCAAAAATTTATTAAAACCAAAGGGATACCTCAAGTCGACTACCACATCGATAGGTAAGAAATACCAACCGAAAATCACACAAGTCAATACTAAGGGTCCGATTGAAGAACCAACCCCTGAAAATAATATTAAACAAACACCCTCTACAGAGGCCTTGACTAGCCAGTATGAGGTTAGGCATGAGAACCTGGAGGAATTTGTACTTGAAATAAAGATTGCAATTGACACTTCTGATTCTCCAAACAGTCTGAATAAAATATCCTCTTATATAATCGCTATCATTACTTTTCTGTCTACCCCATCCTCACCCAAAGAAAATGTTTCAGTTCTCCGAAATCCTGAAAAGCATACTTTATACCCCAATTCATCTCCTCCTGGTTCACCTATATATACATCTTGTAACTCTAAAGAAACCAATCCATGTTTTCCTTTCCATCCCTTTCTATACTTTACTTTCCCAAATGATCATTTTCCATATTTCCCTTCATCACATCCCAAGGAAGTTGAAAGGTCGCCACTTCGGTCCGTAGAAGTTTTTGAAAACCCTCTTTTTAATTCCCTAAGTTCATCCCCTAGACTTTCAATGGTTGTCGCTGGAGGTGGTGGTGGAGGAGGTGGTGGTGGAGGGGGAGGTTGTCAAGGACAACCTCCACCCACTAGGATTTTTTTAAAAGTAGCGGCAATATACGCTCCCTTGGTCCTCTCCCCCGCCCTTCATTATTTACCTAAAAATTATATGAAGAACTTACCAAAATTTATGGGAGAAGGAGATTTAACTTCCACAGAGCATATCACCTTTTTTGATCAATTAGTTGATATATTAGGGATTGAGCATGAATTTTTTTATTTCTGGATTTTAGTTCAAATGTTTGAAGGGAAAGTAAGAGTCTGGTTTCAAGGACTCCCGGTAGGATCCCTTCGGTCCTACGATGATTTAGAAAATGATTTTTTAGGACAGTGGAGAGAAATGAAAGACCATATTTACTACTTGACTGAATTCGGGGCATTGAGAAAGAAGAGCTCTGAGTCGATTCTAGAATTTACTCAAAGATTTAACAAACTTTATCATAAGATTCCAGCAGAATTTAAACCCTCTCAACCTGCAACAAAGGTGACTTTCGTAGGGGATTTTGAACCTGACTTCGCTCTGCTTTTAAGAGAAAGAAGACCGGCTACCCTCACAGGGATGCAATATGACGCTATAGAAATTGAATCAAACATGAAGGAATCTGGTAAACCAAAATCCAAGGTTGAGACATGAACTAAAGAACCTAAACGCTTTAGGGAACAAGTAGGGCCCTTCAGATCAAGGAGGTCTACCGAAGAAAAAATGGATGAGATGGCTAATATAATCAAATATTTGTCAAACAAAATTTCTAGAATGGAACTAGACCAAGCCAAACCTGATCCATTTGTTTGAAAATATTTCAGGAGAAATCCTAACCCTGAGACCCAACAAAGACACGTAAAAAAGGAAGATAAAAAAATACAAGGTCCTTTTAAAATGATTTTTTTTATAGGAGATGCTATGCATAATTATGAGGGGCTAGAAGAGGATATAAAAAACCTTAGTGACGAAGACCAATAAACTCATCTAACTAGACAGGATTATGAAAGACCTCCAGACCAAGAGCCCATGTTTAGTAACGAGGAAAGTATAGATAACCTAGGAGAGTCTGCATATCAAGGAATCACTGAATCCATTATGGAAGAACTTCAACAGAAGTATAATTTAAGGCCCAGAGAA
>SNQJ01S0094285.1:0-13283 GCA_010110895.2 Picea sitchensis
TCACTTTAATGCAAGATGCTTCTCTTGAGGTTGAATCTAATATTATGGCATCTTAGAAACTTAAAGGAAAATTTGTGAGAAAGAAGTCTTCTGCTGATCCCCCTTCTTCTTCAAATACCAAAATGGAAAATATGGCCAAGATGTTGGATAACTTGACCTCGGAAATGTCAAAATTGAAAATTCAAAGTTAGCAACCAACAAGAATTAAAGAGCCTAATTCTTATGCTCCCAGGAATCCCAATGCATTCCATTACAGAAGGAACAACCAACAGGTCCATCTCCTTCAAAGAGACAATAATGCAGCTAATGATTAATAAATCAGGGCCCCCTTCCAAAATGAAATGCTAGAAGAACAACAGGAGCTACCTCATGACGAAGTTGAAGAAGAAGATGCCATCAATTGCTTTGGGGATGAAAATGATTCTTCATTTTTGACGCAAGTGGATTATGAGGAAGCCCAGATGGATGAAGAGATTCATGAGGCAAGCATTGAAGAATCTTTTTATCAGACACATGATCAACCAGGTTACAGTTTAATATCTAAGATTGTTGCTCCAAAGCCATTGCTTTCTTCTCCCGGGAAGAAGAAAGAAATTGTTTACAAGCAACCTGCTGCTTCTGCAAAGTAGACCTCCACTCCTGCAAAACATCAGCAAAAGCAATTGCAGCCCCAAGCCAAAGAGAAAGTCATCCTTAGAGCTCCTCCTAATGAGGTAAAAAATTCTGATAGATTATCATACTCTTTCAATTTCGAGTCAGAAATTTAGAAAGTAAAAATACCTATGCCATTGACTGGACTTATGAAGAATGACATTTTCAAGTCTGCTATCCTAAAGTCCCTTGAACCGAAGACCCCTCCAACTGATGATTACGTAAACCTACAATATGACAAGCCAACAATGACTATAGGACCTATGGTAGAAGATCGAGATGACTCTTTTCCACCCTTCTACATATCCCTAAATATCCATGACAAGATCCTTCACAACTGCTTGCTTGATTCGGGAGCGTCACACAATATTATGCCTAAAGAAGTGATGGATGAAATTGGGCTTGATGTCACAAAACCTTATCATGATCTCTTCTCTTTTGACTCTAGGAAAGTCATATGCCTCGACCTCATAAAATACCTTGTTATAAATCTTGCCCAATTGCCAATGAGAAACATGGTAATGGACATTGTAGTGGCTGATATCCCACCCAAGTTCGGCCTCCTCTTGTCATGTTCATGGAGAAAAAGACTAGGGGGTAGCTTGTAGATATATCTTTCATATGCCACAGTCTCGGTGTTTGGAGGAGAGCTAAAGAGACTTTATAGAGAGAATCAACTTGCCTACATCATTAGTGATGGGAAAAATTATGTAAATCATCCCATTTATGCTTTAGAAACAGACTTTGGTTCTTGCATTCTACAAATAGATTATTCTCATCCAGCTCCTTTGCAGCTCACAAAGCCTACTTATTAGCATACTAATGAAGAGTGTATTTCCATGTGGACCATTTTCTTTGATGGTTCCAGTACCAAAGACTCAACAAGTGCAGGTGTAGTTTTGATTTCTCCTTCGAAGGAGGCTATGCATTTGTCTTTTAAGCTTGATTTCAAAACTACTAACAATATAACAAAGTATGAGGCTTTGCTATTGGGATTAAATTCTACCAAGGAGATGGGAATTAAAGGATTAAAAGTGTTTGGAGATGCAGATCTCATCATACAACAGGTAAACAGTACTTGCCAAGAAAAACATGTCAGATTGAAAGCCTACAGGGATGAGGTATGGGAAACCAGGGACTCTTTTTCCATTTTTGACATTTCTGATGTACCCAGAGCTATGAATCATCTTGTTGATTCCCTTGTTGTTTTAGCTAGTATGTTTATTCCTCCCATGCCTCCCAGACTCAATTATGAAATCCAAGTCAAATATAGGCCATCCCTGCCCGACAATATTAAATATTGGAAAGTTTTTGAAGATGATGATGAGCTTAGTATATTTCTCCAGGTGGTAGATGAATTTTCTGATATGCATATTGACCAGAAAAATCAAAATTTAGAGGAATCCAAGAAGCCTAAGCTAAAAATAAAAATGGGTCAGCATGATATCGTTCAACTGCCCAACAATTATATACCTCAGGGTTTGGTTCCTCTTGAGAAGATTTTCGATCATAACGATGTCCCCTACAAATCTGATAAGAAGGAGAAAGATCTTGTTGTCCATGAGCACAATATAGGAAGCCAAAATCATCCTAAGTTCATAAATCTATCTGCCGAGTTAACCACTGATCAGAGGTCTGAATATTGCAACATTATGAAGGAATTCACTGATGTTTTTGCTTGGAAAGAGAGTGATATGAAAACCTATGACCTTGAGGTTATTCAACATAAGATTCCCCTCGAGAAGGACACCAACCCTTTCAAACAGAAACTTAGACCTATCATTCCTCTCCTATTGCCTGTAATTGAAAGAGAAATCAAAAAACTTCTTGATGCCAAAATCATATTCTCTTTAAGATACTCTAAATGGATTGCAAATCTAGTGATAGTGAGAAAGAAAAATGGTGAGATCAGGTCATGTTTTGACTTTATAAACCTAAATAAATGCTAAAAGAAAGAAAACTATCCCCTACCCAAGATGGAACATTTGCTGCAAAGAATTTCAGGGGCTACTGTCATGTCTTTCCTAGATGGTTTCTTAGGCTAGAACCAGATTTCTGTACATCCTGATGACCAAGAAAAAACTTCCTTTACTACTCCTTGGGGTACCTTCATGTACGCCAAGATTCCATTCAAATTGATGAATGCCAGGGTGATGTCGCCTGACCTGCCGGTCTAAGGATCATTCGTTCAACTTTCCCCGAGACGAATTAGTTCTTTCAATTCCCTCTTGGAATATCTGTCAATTCGATCCATAGGTCCTTCTGAAACCCCACCTGTGCGAATAGGCACTAAGCGTGAGCTTCACCTCCTCTGAGCGACCACAACGTTATGACCAAGGGCTTAACCCAAAGTCCTTTTCACAACTCATGATCTTGCGAGTTTGTGGGTTGAACTCTCATGCCCTCCTCTTGCAATATCCCGAGACGCGATAAGTGAACGCCGGGTTGACTCCTCCCTTGACACTTTTCACTATTCGAAACCTTGTAGGTTGAACCATCGAGCCTTCATGCTCTTATCCCGTGAATCCCCGAGATGCAAGAAATCAACGGGGTGTTGACTCCTTTCACTAGGTGACACGTGTCCACCTGTCTATCACCTAGACCCACCTTATGGTTATGCCACGTGTCTCTCATGCCCAGCTTCCGACCCTTCATGACTTTTGAGGTTGAGAAGAGGTTATCTCAACCTTCGAACCTCTGAATGCATGATACATGCGATGAGGCTCTGATCCAATGGTCCTCCCATTCTCTGGACCCAATGGATGTCCTCGCTCCTCGTGATTTCTCAACTTCACGACTTGGAGCACCTAACTCTTGGGCTCTCGCCTTGCGAACTTCCGAGTTCACAAAGCCCCAACTCGGACTTCTTTGGAACTTCCGCCTCTGCTTGCAAATACTTAACCCCTTCGCAACTCCTGCCAGATACAATGGATGACGGGTATTTAAAACAAGATCTGACGGTTTAGACTTTGTCTTCCTGTACGCTCCTCCTGCACTGCCTCCTGGACATGGAAACCTTCAATGGTCTATATCTCTTCTTGGTTGATCCAACGACAGTTTTTTCTCCTCCCGATCTTTGGCGCTTTTCTTCCAACACTTAGTAGAATTCCCAACTGCAAAAGGCCTTGACCTTTGCCTTCTTTCCTCTATGAACTCTTCACCTTGAGTCTCGTCTGTGCGTATAAAAATGTTGTCCCTCCTGAGATTTTCCCTCGAATCCTCAAGGGATTCCGCGACATCTGTGCCTCTACAGATTCTTTGCATGCAGGGTGCTATCCATTCTGAGCTTTCCTGCTACTCAGACTCTTAAGGAACTAAATCCTTTTACCTTCTCCCTCAGATGGAGAATTTGGATGCCCTCTTGGCTATCCTTCACTCAAGCAACCTCTTGTTGAGTGTTCAGGGTGTTCAACAACCCTGCAAAGATCCTTCAATGGATTCTTCTTCTAATTATAGAACTCAAAGAGTTCTCTCCTTGCACCTGTCTGTACACTGACTCAATGCCCTCCTGGCAGAGTTATACAGAACTCCTCAGATCTTCTGTCTTCTTCTAAACTCATAGCAGAGTTCTTCCTCTATGCACTCCTTACACCTACTCAATGCCCACCTGGCAAAGCTTTATAGAACTCACAACAGAGTTTATGTCTTCAACTATGTCTCTTCTACATAGCCTTGCCTCCTGAGGTGTTCAACAACTTCACAGGTCTTCCTCGAGTTTATGATTTCAACTGTTGTGCCTCAGTACGTATTTGTCTGAATCCGTAGAGTTCAGAAGCGCATCTATGCACTGGTATTCAGAGACCACAGTACTCTGTCACGCCCTCCTGGAATGAACCCACAAAGAACCTCTCACGCCTGAAATCAAACACACTCCTGCAAATGAAAACCTACAACGTACATTCACAACATATAAAGAACACACACAGACATTCATTCAACACAGAAAATATGCAGGAAAAACTGCTTTGGATTATATTAATGGAAATGTCTGTTTACAAGGGTGTTCCTGAGCACGGCCTGTAACAAGGTCTCATCTCCTTCTCTTATGCTCTCTACTCGCAGACTCTAACTATTACAAAATGAGATCCAAATTGATCTTTTACATGAGGGGGCTCTTAGAGCTCTTCCCTCCAAACTCATCTACCCTATTCAATGGCATTGAATGGGTTGTCTAGTCCGCAAATCAGATCTAGATCTCAACCTTCAAATAATTAAAGGCTTACCTACTCTATTCCTATGCAAAGCATGGCCTCATGGATCAACATCCTAAAACATTTAATTACATTCAATTTCAAAATTGAAAATGAGGGTTGCACCTCTCTTCAGCCTTGAATGCACGTGCTGACATGGTTGGTTGGCTGACGTGGAGAGATACTCCTACATCATACTCCTCAGTTGCATAATTCATGAGCTCCTGCTCATGAGCTTCCACTCTCAGCAGTGGAAATCCTCCTGGATCCCAAATCATCTTCTGGAGCTGTCTCCTCGCTCCACTTCTTCATCGATGTTGTTGTTGTTGTGTTGTTGCTACTGCTTCTTCTTCTGCTTCTCTACTCAGCTTCTCCTCGCTGGGAGTCTCTACTGACTTGATCATCAGCTCCCTGATCTTCTCAATCACTTCGTCCAATTGCTCCAGTGGTTGGCTTGCTTTTGCAGTCTCCTCAGCTGCAAATTTTTTCTGCAATCGGGCAGATCACCATGATCTCCCATGCCATCTTCCTCATCTTCTTCTGTGGCCTTAACTTGCCACCCTGCTGCAAAGTTTAGCTCTGCAATATTCATCACCTTTTCATCTCTCTGGCTGAAATCTCTGAGCGATTCCTCATAATGCTCCTCTGCCAATACTTGCTCATGGCAGTCACCTATTGGCTCTGGATTGTTCAGCCAATCCTCTAGCATCTCTATCTCCATCTCCCATGGAGTGATCAATCTGCCTGCCCGCTCTTCAGCTTTTTCTACTACTAGCTTCAGTGCTGCAACTTCCTCAGATTCCTGGTTGAAAGTATTGAGCCACTCCTCATAATTCTCATTCTCTCCTTCTTCTTGGGAAGATTCCAAAGTCTGATCCAATGCTTCCCTGATAGTCTCAACTAGCTGTCCCGCTTCTATTGTTGCTGCCTCAACATCCGCAACACAGATTTCTGCCTCCTCTTGGGCAAATGGTAGGAATATATGAATTCCCCCAATCATTAGAAGGCTCCTCAGATCCTACTCTTCTGTCATCTTCTCAGGCTGATCGAAACTCACCTCTGAGTTTATGAGACCCTCAGATAGCCTCATCTGCTTATCCCTGCCCACCTAGCAAATTGGGATTTTCCTGCTGCCCTCCTGGCAGTCCATGAGATCCCATAGTAATTTTGATCCATTGCCCTCCTGGAAATGTGAAATTCCCTGGTTGTACTCCTGACAGTCTGTGATATCCCGCAGTGATCTCAACTCTTTTCCCTCCTGGCAATTGGGAATTTCTGGGCTGCCCTCCTGGTAGTCCTTGAGATATTCAACTAATACCAATTCATGCTCACTACTGTTGTTTCTCCCAGTCTCTGGTTCACATACCTAAACCATCTCCTCAGGCCCGTTGAGGTTTTTATCATGCCTCAACCATCCTCTCAACAGTCTATGCTATCTTCTAGCCATCAACTCCTTGACTAGCCATTTTACCTTTGGCTTCCCCACGGGCCATTCATATACCCATCTCGACATGGCATTTTGCTGCATCTCAAATGCAATTTCATCCATCCTTGCCCTCATTTCGGTAAGTTATTCATCCCATTCAACTTTTCTCATTAGCTCTGGGTCTTTCCTTCCAGCACACGTATAACATTTAGTAGCCATCTTGTTGTTCTTATCTGCCCTGCTGGCAAATCTGTTGTTGTCACTCTGCACCCCTGAGTGTTTCCAGCCTCTTCCTATAGTCCTCCTGAATGTCTTCTTCTTCTCTTCGCTTCACCTGAAATCTACATATGAAGTCCCACTTTGATACCACTTGATGTCGCCTGACCTCCCGGTCTAAGGATCATTCGTTCAACTTTCCCCAAGCCGAATTAGCTCTTTCGATTCCTTGCTGGAATCTCTGTCAATTCGATCCATAGGTCCTTCGAAAACCCCACCTATGTGAACAGGCACTAGGCGTGAGCTTCACCTCCTCCGATTGACCACAACGCTATGACCAAGGGCTTAACCCAAAGTCCTTTTCGCAACTCATGAACTCGCGAGTTTGTGGGTTGAACTCTCATGCCCTCCTATTGTGATATCCTGAGATGTGATAAGTCAACGCCGGGTTGACTCCTCCCTTGACTCTTTTCTCTATTCAAAACCTTGTAGGTTGAAGCATCGAGCCTTCATGCTCTTATCCCGCGAATCCCCGAGATGAGAGAAATCAATGGGGTGTTGACTCCTTTCACTAGGCGACACGTGTCTACCTATCTATCACCCGGACCCACTTTGTGGTTCTACCACGTGTCTCTCATGCCCAGCTTCCATCCCTTCGCGACTTCTAAGGTCGAGAAGAGGTTCTCTCAACCTACGAACCTTCGAATGCGTGATACACATGATGAGGCTCTGATCCAACGGTCCTCCCATTCTCTAGACCCAATGGCTGTCCTCACTCCTCACGATTTCGCAACTTCACAACTTGGAGCACCCAACTCTTGGGCTCTCACCTTACGAACTTCCAAGTTCACGAAGCCCCAACTCGGACTTCTTCAACACTTCCGCCTCTACTTGCGAAGACTTAACCCCTTCGCAACTCCTTCCAGATACAATGACTGATGGGTATTTAAACCAAGATTTGACGGCTCAGACCTTGTCTTCCTGTGCGCTCCTCCTGCACTGCCTCCTGAACGTGGAAACCTTCAATGGTCCAGATCTCTTCTTAGTTGATCCAACAACAATTATTGCTCCTCTGGAGCTTTGGTTCTTTTCTTCCAACACTTGGAAGAATTCCCAACTGCAAAAGGCCTCGACCTTTGCCTTCTTTCCTCTACGAACTCTTCACCTTGAGTCTCGCATGCGTGTATAAAAACGTTGTCCCTCCTGAGCTTTTCCCTCGAATCCTCAAGGGATTCCGCGACTTCTATGCCTCTGCAGAGTATTTGCATGCACAATGCTATCCGTTCTGAGATTTCCTGCTACTCAGACTCTTAATGAACTAAATCCTTTTCCCTTCTCCCTTAGATGGAGAATTTGGATGCCCTCCTAGCTATCTTTCACTCAAGCAACCTATCGCTGAGTGTTTAGGGTGTTCAGCAACCCTGCGAAGATCCTTCAGTGGATTCTTCTTCTAATTACAGAACTCAAAGAGTTCTCTCCTTGTGCCTGTCTGCACACTGACTCAATGCCCTCCTGGCAGAGTTATACAGAACTCCTCAGAGCATCTATCTTCTTCTGAACTCACAGCAGATTTCTTCCTCTGTGCACTCCTTGCACCTGCTCAATGCCCACCTGGCAAAGCTTTACAAAAATCACAACAAAGTTTCTGTCTTCAACACAGCCTTGCCTCATGAGGTGTTCAACAACCTCACAGGTCTTCCTTGAGTTGATGATTTCAGTTGTTGTGCCTTGGTACTTCTTTGTCTGAATCTGAAGAGTTCAGAAGTGCATCTATGCACTGGTATTCAGAGACCGCAGTACTCTATCATGCCATCCTGGCATGAAACCACAAAGAACCTCTCACACCTGAAATCAAACACACTCCTGCAAATGCAAACCTACAACATACATTCACAACATATAAAGAACACACACATACATTCATTCAACACATAAAATATGCAGGAAAAACTGCTCTGGATTATATTAATGGAAATTCCTGTTTACAAGGGTGTTCCTGAGCATGACCTATAACAAGGTCTCGGCTCCTTCTCTTCTTCTCTCTACTCGTAGACTCTAACTATTACACAATGAGATCCAAATTGATCTTTTACATGAGGGGTCTCTTAGAGATCTTCCCTCCAAACTCATCTACCCTATTCAATGGCATTGAATGGGTTGTCTAGTTCGCAAATCGGATCTAGATCTCAACCTTCAAAGTATCAAAGGCCTACCTACTCTACACCTATGCAAAGCATGGCCTCACAGCTCAACAGCCTAAAACATTTAATTACATTCAATTTCAAAATTGAAAATGAGGGTTGCACCTCTCTTTAGCCTTGAATGCACGCACTGACGTGGCTAGCTGGCTGGCTAGCTGACATGGAGAGATGCTCCTGCATCATAGGGCCACTTTTCAGAGGTCCATGGACATAGCTTTCGTGGGAGAAAAGGACAAGTTTGTCCTCATCTATCTTGATTAAATTATAGTTTATTCCAGTAGTCATGAAGAACACCTAAAGCATTTGAAAAGAGTATTTCTGAAGTGCAGACAGTTCGGGATTTCATTGAACCCCCAAAAGTCCCATTTTTCTCTCAAGAAGGGCAAGCTACTAGGCCACATCGTTTCAGCAGAAGGTGTGAAAATTGATCCAACTTAGGTGGAAGAAATTCAGAGGTTGTCCATACCAAGGTCAAAGAAGGATATCCAATCTCTACTTGGTAAGATAAATTTTGTCAGAAGATTTATTCCAAATTTCGTTGAGTTAGTGAAACATATAACTTCTATGCTAAAAAAGGGATACGAGATAAAGTGGACAAACAATGCAAGAAGTTCATTTCAGGACATCAAACAAGCTATCATGGAATCCCCCACTCTAATTAGACCGAATTACACCAAGAACTTCTATATTTTTTCCTTTTCTTGCTATGACATGGTGTCCGTAGTCTTGTTACAAAAAGATGATGAAAGTCTTGATCACCCAATGGATTTTTCATCAAAACACTCAGAGACGTTGAACTAAGGTATGATCCTATAGAAAAACAAGATTATGCTCTCATTAAGTATGTAAAATCTTTTAGAATTTATATCCTCCATGCAAAGGTTATCACCTATGTTCCTTCATCCTCTATGAAGGACGTTTTGACTCAGCTTGATATTGATGGGAAGAGAGCTAAATGGATCACAAAGCTAATCAAGTTCTACATATAAGTGAATCCCACTAAGTTGGTAAAAGGCCAAGGCCTTGCCAAGCTTTTGACGGAAGAAAAATGTCATCTTTTGGACATAAATTTCATTGGGGAAAGTTCAACAAGTTTGCCGACAGAGGTAGCAGTGTAAGGACAACATAACAACCAGCAGGTGGTCGAGAATTTATTTTCATGTGAGTGGTATTCAGGTATTATTCATTTTCTACAAAAGTTGGAAGTTCCTCCTAAACTTAGCATGACTCAAGCCCGATCCCTTAAGCTCAGAGCAATCAAATTTTGCATTTATAATAATCTTTTGTATTGGAAAGATCCTGTCGGTTTACTACTAAGATGTTTAGACAAAGAAGAGTCATTTGAAGTTATACATCAGTTTCATTCAAGTACTTTTGGAGGCCACCATTACTGGAAGACCACAACTCATAAGATCTTAAGGGCTAGGTACTATTGGCCTTTTCTTTTTTCAGATGTGTGTACCTTTGTAAAATCTTGTGATAAATGCCAAAGATTTAGAGGAAAACAACAACTAAAATCTATGCCCCCGAGACCTATTGTAGTGAATGGTCATTTTTAGCAGTGGAGTTTAGATTTTATAGGTGAAATTAATCCTTCATCTAGTGGTCAGCATAAATGGATATTGGTAGCCACTGACTATTTTACAAAATGGATAGAGGCAATCCCCACTAGGAATGCCACTCATTAGGTCGTCATGAAATTTCTTTATGAGAACATCCTGAGCAGATTCGGTTGCCCAAAAAGACTAGTAACAGATAATGCAACAAATTTCAAAGCCGATGCATTGGTTGACATGTGTAAATCAATGGGCATTCAATTGGTACATTCTACCCCCTACTACCCTCAAGGTAATGGCCTCGCAGAGTCATCCAATAAGAGTCTAATCAGAATCATTAGAAAGTTGTTGGAGGAGAATCAAAAGAGTTGGGAATCTAATATAATGTTTGATCTTTGGGTAGACAGAGTAACTAACAAGAAATCCATAGGAACCTCTCCCTTCAAACTGGTCTATGGTACTGATGTCATTTTCCCTATTCAACGAGTTTTACCAGTGGCTAAATTTTTTCAGGAAGAGAAAATTGAATCAAATGATATGGTAAGAAGAATGCTCGACTTGGAAGAACTACAACAGGTCAAAGAACAGTTGGTGGATAAATCAGAGGCTCATCAAAAGCAGATCAAGGACACTTTTGATAGAAAGGAAAAGGTGGATGATTTTTAGGTTGGTGACTGGGTTTTGAAATGGGACATCCTCAGACAAGATAAAGGCAAACACGACAAGTTTAACTCTTTGTGGATCATTCCTTTCATGATAAA
Organism: Picea sitchensis; assembly: GCA_010110895.2. NCBI lineage: Eukaryota > Viridiplantae > Streptophyta > Pinopsida > Pinales > Pinaceae > Picea > Picea sitchensis. Next base: position 11,002 of record SNQJ01S0094285.1, read on the forward strand.
TCAAGTATAGCACAACAATGCCTTCATTCTGAAAAATCTGAGAGGTGAAGAAATGTTTGGTAGCCCAGTTAACGGGCGTTTTCTGAAACTTTATTTTTTCTAAGGCTTTGGAGCCTTGTCATTGTAATTTTATTTTTTCAGTTTTTTTGTTTCTATAGAATAACTCCATGCCCAATGGAAACACTAGTAGATAGTTTTAAATTTTATTTTCTCAGGAAAGGCATTGGTTCTGTGGTTCTTGAAACCTCATAGGGAGGCTTTCACCCCCAATAGGAGCTAGTGTTATCTCCTCAAATAAATCAATTGAGATTTAGCATTTTAGGTGATAGGGAGTCATTTAAAAAAGGTACTTTTAAAATTTTTAAAGGTTCATTTTTCGAAGATTTACTCATGTAATAAGGTTTAAGTAAAAGTTCGATTAGTTTTTGTTTGATCAAATTCAAATATCAGGTTTCGGTGGTTTAGGCAAACATACCGATTGTTCATTAGCCACCGAAAGCCTTAGCTTTCAAAAGCTTAAATAAAGAAATCCAGGGCCATTTTAGCCACCGAAATTGTTGAAGCAGGTAAATACCAAGAACGTCATATCACACATTTCAAATGACGGGTTTGATGTTTCCATGATTGCACAAGCCGCCGAAAGGACTGGAGAAGGAACCATTCACGACCAAAAATCTGATCCCACTATGATATGAGCGAATCTATCCTGATCGCTATATCATTAAGTCATACGTTGTTGTACTTCCCATTGATTTAAGTTATTCACAATGAATTCTAAACATCATCAACCATTTCTTCACACTCCTTGCAATCAGTTCCATGATTCAAAAACTCTCCCCGGTTATCTCAATTTTAGCTCAGCCGAGCTGATTATCGCTAAGTTTACGCACTGTAACTCTGCCCGAAATCCACTCCTATGATCACAGGTGTGAGAAAACATCGTGGAAAATGAAGAAAGGAACATCGAAACTGAGGAAGGATATTAATGATATCGGTTACCTGGAATCCCATCCTGAGGTATGTCAAATGTTCAAGGACGTAGGGTGTTATAAATTTTGTAAAAAATTACAAAGCTTTCATCAGCAGGTGGAAGAGGCTTTCACTCTCAATTTCGATGGAAAGAAAGCAATAATCGATCGGGATGAATTCGAAATTGATGAATCCCTCATAGCCAAAGTTACAAATCTTCCCAGGACTGGAGAGAGATGGTTTAAAACCACTATGATTAAGAATGTTGAATTCAGGACCTATTTAAAACCAGAACACAGGGGTTTGATTTGGAAGAAAGATATTCCTGCATATTTCCTTGAAGAGAAATGGAAACAGTTATTGAAGGATATAATGGTTTATGTAACCTATGAAGGGAAATACAAGAGGGTGATGAGTTATCATTTCAAACTTATAAACCATTTGATAGGTAGAAACTCACTTAATCTGCCCTATTTCCTCCACTGAATTTTATCCAAAATGGCTCATCAATTCAAGGCCAAACCTAGTCAAGTTGTAGGTAGATTATCCCACCATAGTTTAATCAAATTGTTGGTCTATGAGTTGTTGCAAAGAAAGGGGAAAGAATGGAATTATTTCTTATTCTGGAATGATTTTCAGACTGAGGTTCAGCCAGAGGGAAAAAAGAGTCCTCATTCCAAGAAATCCTCCACTCCCAGAAGTGGAAAGAGAAGGAGAAGAGTTATCTCTCCAACCCTAGTCAATCAACCCTCTCCTTCCCCTAAGTTGAGAAAAATGAAAAATAAATTGAATTTTAACAGTGAGGAAGAAGAGGTTAGTCAAGTCCCAGTGAACAAAAATGTTCTCAATCTCCCTTACTCAGACTCAGAAGATGAAGAGAAACAATTGGAAATAGGGCATGAGGATTCAGTTACCACTGTAAATTCTAACCTTGTACAATATCTACTGCAAACTGATATTCATAAAAAAGAACAGAAAAGATACAATGGCAAATACAAACATTACACATAGATTTTTCACCTGGAAACTGAAACCGGGAAAACCAGCATATATTATATTCATACACTGTGTTGCATTGTTTACAATACAATATACATATATGATCCAGCGGCATCCAAAACCCTAACCCAATGACCTGGATTAGTCCAAAACCCTAATTCCTTAATCGAAAATAGAAAACCATTGGCAAAAAACCATGTGCCGAAAAACCACCTAATATCATGTGGTCCCGGAAATATGTCGTCCCGGTAATATGTCATCCCGGAAATATGTCATCTCGGCGGAAATATGTCGTCCCGAAAAAAAAAAATCGG
>SNQJ01S0094285.1:13293-45359 GCA_010110895.2 Picea sitchensis
AGAATTTGTATTACTACCTATGGCCACAACCAGACTATCCCACGAGTATGGTAAAGAACACAACAAACTGATACATTTATCTTCATCTGAAATTTTAATATCAACATATACTAACTGACTTACCACAGTGTTGAAAGCGTTCAAATGCTCTGCCACCGAGTCTCCATCTCTCATCCTCAAGTTATACAACTTCTTTCTCAGGAATAGTTTATTTACCAGGGACTTCGACTGATACAACTTCCCCAAATTTTCCCATAAATCCTTGGCCATAACTTCCTCTGACACATTCAGTAATACTGAATCGGAGAGACACAGTCGAATTGTGCTCTTTGCCTTTTGATCTGTCTTTTTCCAGTCATTTGCAGAGGTTCCTGTAGGTGCAGTACCTAGATCTACTACGATCCACTAATCTCTGACCACCAAAAGATCTTCCATATTGAGCTTCCACAGCTCAAAGCTTTTCCCATTAAACTTCTCGATCTCCATCTTTGAATTGCTTTCCATTTCTTTTCACCTAAAAAACAATACCGCAGATCTCCCACTGTAACAAGGCTTATCACAGTCCAAAGCCAAACCCTTGACGACAAAGGCATCCCCCTGAAGCCAATAAAGCTATGAAACCAAATGTAAATTCTATCCTTGTACAATATCTACTGCAAACTGATACTCAGAAAAAAGAACAGAAAATATACAATGGCAAATACAAACATTACACAGAGATTTTTCACCTGGAAACCCAAACCGAGAAAACCAGCATATATTATATTCATACATTGTGTTACATTGTTTAGAATACAATATACATATAGGAGCCAGCGGCATCCAAAACCCTAACCCAATGACCTGGATTAGTCCAAAACCCTAATTCCTTAACCGAAAATAGAAAACCATCGGCAAAAAACCATGTGTTGAAAAACCACCTAATATCATGTGGTCCCGGAAATATGTCATCCCGGTAATATGTCATCCCAGAAATATGTCGTCCCGACATAAATATGTCGTCCCGAAAAAATAAAATTCGGGGGCACTGCCCTCGAACCCTTGCGAAGATGCTCAGACACTACTACTCGTGCAAAGAATATAACACATACCCAACAACCACAAGGTGTGACAACTCTGTTTTTATGGAAATATACACAACAAGTTATGAGAACCTTCCATCACCTACTCCCCAAGAAGAACAAGAGCCACAAGTTGCAGAGGCCTCATCTAGCAAACAAGTGAAGAATAATAAATCAAAGGAAATCAAGAAGCTTAAGAAGAAGTTAGCCAAGCAAGAGGTACTTGAAAGGGTAATAAAAACTAGGTATGAAACCCTATCAAAAAACTTTGCAGAAGGCAATTCAGCTTTGGAAAGACCAGCCCATGAAAGCATAAAGGATAAGAAAAAGAAAAAAAAGATTGTAAAGGACTACAATAGCTTATGGAGAGCAGCCGAGGGTTTGAAGAAAAAGGTCAGGGCTTTGAGGAAAAAAGCAATGGCTTCAAAACACCAAGCTCATGCTTCTCTTGATACCCTTGCAAAGGTGGCAATTCAATGCAATGAACCAGAAGCAGCCAGTAACCCACAAATCTTGAGCAATATACAGAAACCTAAAAAGATAAACCTTGAGGCGTTTTTGAGTTGAGACAAGGGTATTTTCAAAATTTTGATAATCTCAGGTTTTAGTGGCTTAGGCAAATATATCTATTGTTCATTAGCCACCGAAAGTAGAGCTTTCGACAGCTAATCAACCCGAATTCCATTTTCCCTAACTACTGAAAGCACTGATAAGGCAGAAAGATAATGTTTTTGCATAGATCCAAGTTTTTCTTGCTCAAAATACTAAAAAATGATTCCAATCGTTGGAAGATAATTAATGACATCTTTATCAAGTGTTTGTTTTGGTTTTGGATATGTTTTAAGAGACAGAAAAGGTAAGCAATGGTTAGTTATTGTCAAGGAGATAAGATTGTTGACTGTCAACAGGTGTCAAGCTCAACTCCTCCCATATCACATGAGATCCAACAACCTCGGAAGGCTTACTACACCTGCCTAGAATCTGAAGAACTTAAAGAGCAATCGAGAAGTTGAATTGATCTAGTCTACTCAAGACAATTATTGATTTTCTATATTTGGCAAAGTTTGATCCAGTAATATAGGATCTGGAAACTATTTGTAAAATTCTATAAAGCCAAGAACATATGATGAAAAGAGGGTTCGATTTTGAGTTCTATGATCTACTGTTTTGTATGAAAGACACTTTCTTTAATATATTAAGCCTGCAAGCTTCTTTCATTTGCTATTGTCAGACTCTCCTTTATCTTTGTCTATGCATATGAGTTGAAATTGTTCTTTTGTCTATGTTTAATGGTCCCATGGTAACTGTCATCTTACTTTTGACTGTTAAGAAAGAATCATAAGCATCTTTGGCTAGTTTGTTGACCCATCATATATATTGCTTATGTCTGTTTTGGTTAACTAATTGGTTTTCTTATCCATTTGTCTTACAAACCTATCTGATAATAGCTCTTGAAGGCCTTGTATTGCATGAATATAGCTAGACTTTCTTGAAGATACAATCCAGAGATTAGGATATTCATGTTGATCCAAACCCACACTTATTATTGAGAAAATAGTTACCAAAAAGATTAAGTTACCAGGCATCTCTTACATACAGCCTATGAGATTTTCCTGGAGTTATAACAGGTCTAACCAATCATGAATGACTTGGATCTTGGTTGGATTCACATGTACACCCTACTCATCCACAATGTATCCCAAATATTGAATTCTCTACATGTTGAAGGAACATTTCTCCAAATTTCCATATAAATTGTGTTGTCGTAGGGTGCTCAAGACCTGTTGAATATGCTCCAAATTTTCGTCCTAGGTTTTGATGAAGATGAGGATTTCATCCAAATATACAACCACAAAGGAGTTTGTGAATGGTCATAATATATCATCCATCATCCACATGAATGTGTCTGGGTAATTAGTCAAGCCAAAAGGCATGAACAACCACTCAAAGAGACCTTCTTTAGACTTGAAGGTTGTCTTCCACACATCAGTTTTCTCAATTGGCACTTGGTGGTAGCCTGACTTCAAATTAATCTTACTGAAAAACTTAGCTCCCTTGAGATGACCAAGAAGATCATCAATATAGGGAATTGGGTACTAGTGCTTGATTATGATATTGTTCATGGATCTGTAATCAATACGAAGTCGCCATGTCCTATCCTTCTTTTGTACCATAATAATTGGGCTCTCGCAAGGTGAGGAGCTTGGTATCATGTGGCCCTTTAGAATTTTGTCTTAGATCTAGTGTTTGGTTTCTTCATTCTCCATAAGAGAACTCTTATACATAGGGTCATTAGGTAGAGGAGCACCAGGTGTCAGATCAATTGAGTTCTTTACCTGAAAGTGCACAAACACCTCTGTAGGCAAGGTCAATATGTCTTTGTAATCCTCTACTATCTTTTCCACCTGTTGTTGTTGTGTAGAGAGACCTCATGCATAGGTTTTGACAGTTGCAGTGACCTTTCGTTCACCTTCCGATCGAACCATAAAGAGGAAAAACCTATCAATATGAGAGACCACATTTCTACATGTCTTTGTGGAGATCAAAGAGACTGCAACCTTTGAGACTGACTCCAGTACCCTGTAGATTTAATATCTCAAAGTAATCATGACACTCTGGGGCATAGATTCATAAACAAAATGACGCTTCCATATATATGGTTGTAATAAAAAAAAATCACAAGCTTCAAGGGGGGAAACATCACACAATACCTCATATTTGAATGTTTTTATGTCGTAGTGTAGGAAACATTGATGATTGACACAGATGTCCCGCCCCTGGCTGAGCCAACCGATGGTGTATGGCTGAGGATGTGACGTCATTTTCAGGTTCAACCTCTTGAAAACCTTTGTTGAGATCAAGTTCTTCTAGCTACCAATGTTAACAATAAAATGGAGTGGGGTCCCCTTCACCCACTTTTGTGAGTGGAAGAGGCGCTCCCCTTCTTAGGGCTCCTTTGGTTCCTCTGGTTGGACTTTTGTGGTAGCAATGGTGACACTGGGTTTTGCATCAATAAATCGCTTTCCCTTTTTCGGTTTTGAAATATATTATGATTCAACATCTGACCCTGCATCTTTCATCTCATCCAAAAATGATTTTTTGGAGCGACATTCATCAATATTGTGGCAAGGTATTTTGTGGAACTCACACTACTTTTTAGTGTCCTTTTTTGACATCACATTACCCTTCTTTGTTAGTGGCTTGGGTTGGTTATCCTTGGGCTGACCATCCTTTCTATGTCCTTTGGCCTGGGAGTTAGGGCCACCATTACCATAATTTGGTTGTTGTTGATTTACAGACTTGAAATCTCGCTTGTTCTGTTGCTTAAATTTTTTCTCAATTTTGACAACATACCAATAAGTGGCTGCCAATGACAAGACGTCTAGAAAATTCATTTTTGTTTGGATGTACTTGTGTAGAGCCCCATGGTATTTTAGGACCAGATTTCACTCAGATTATTTGATACCCATATTGGTTTTCAAGGTATGGAATGTATTTGTGAACTCTAACACCATTTAGCCCCTCTCTTGGCACAATGTGGTCCATATCGTGTATCGGTCATCATAATTTCCAACAGGGTAATATTATTCCTTGAGGGCATCAACAAAACCTTCCCAAGTGGGATTTGGCCCAAAAATTGTATAATCTCCTTGACATGTTTCTCACAATAAGTCTCCCACCAATATTTGACACGGAGAAGGGCCTTAAGGAGTGCAAAGGTGATTTTTTCACTGTTGGAAAAAATTTGGACAGAGAAATAACCCTCTAGCAAACTTAACCATTTTTCCAAAGCGTCGATGTCTATATGGCCTTAAAATAAAGGAAAATCAAAGTTAACTTGTACCTTGAATGACATCACACCTTCGAAGTGACTGTTAGTTGAAGGTGCTTCCGTTGTTTTCGACAACAGCCGAAGGATCTAGGAAAAAATATCCATAATCAATTTCCTCTATCGCGCAAGGGATTCATCGAGAAACAGTTTGAAAGGATCTCATGTCTCATCATACCTATTTTCTTTCACTATGGGAGGTTGCTTGGGCATGCGAGAGTATATCTATTCAAGATAAACAAGCTCAAGACCCAACCTTCTATACCCTGAACTCATTGGGGACATGCACTAAGAACGACAAGGAGAAAACTTCTTTGATACCACTGATCCAAATTACTTTGAGAAAAATATGAAGACATAAATACAACGGAGATATTAAAATGAAATACACAGAGATATGGCATGGAACAAAACAATATAGTGAAACTTAGATTCTATTAATGACTCTCTGAAAATACAAATGACTGTAAAATGCAAAAGCACACAAGATAGCTAGAATGGTGGTAGCTAATCTTTGAGAAGAGATGTGTGGGTTGCACTCATTTGCAAGAAGATGATTACAATGAGGCTCTAAAGGCCTTTTTAAAATAAAGAATAATTGAAAAAACCTTAAACATCCAAAACCCTAATCTCGGGAAATGAAATGCCAAAAGGTTTGTGAGCCTCGATGGGAATAGTTGATACGTCAACTTTCTGAGGGTATAACTTTTGCATATGATCTCCATTTGGGTGCTTGATACCTCTTTAGAAAGGTAGAGCTGAGGTCTAGCCTAAAAAACACTGTTTAAGGCCTCAAAATGGTCCCATAAGTTTAAGACCCAAAAAAGTGTAGAAAAACTACCAAAATGGAAAATTGTGCTTTGATCTAGTGGAACAGGTGGGTGGACACCAATGTCCACCTGGATCAAAATTTGGGGAAAAACATAAAAATTAGAGAGAAATTTCCGAAATTCGTGAGAAGATTTGAGTTTTAAATAACCTGACATTGTTTGAGATTATTAACAACATTGATTGATCGAGTTGCGGAGCTAAATTAGACTTGCAAGGTCAAAATTTCAAGTTTTAATGGTCACTATAGCGCTGGACACAGTTTGAAGAATCGACGACTGAGATCATGTTTGATCTTGAGATCAATGGTCCAAATTCACCCTTGATAAATTTAAAAATTTATAAGGTTTTGAAGTTTGGCAAGGTTACCAGATCAATGATCGAGATTCATTTTGGAGGTTGGGAAAATGAAGAAGATCGATGATTCGTATTTATTTTTAGTTGTTTGGGAAGTTGAAGAAAATCAATGGTTTGGATCATTTCGAGTGGGAGATCAATATCCAAGATTGACCTAGGTTTTGGCTGAAATTTTTAAATGTTGAAGTTCGTCAAAGGAACTCACTAATGGTCGATGGTCGAATCGGTGATTTTGGTGAAGATTTGATTTAGCCAAGTAAAATATCTGATTGACAATGGTCGATGGTTGGGGATCGACAAGTTTTGGCGAAGGGATTTCATGCGTCCAAAGGAAATATTTGTTTGTCAATGACTGATAGTCAGGGATCAACATATATAGTGCGAAGTTGAAATTTCTTCCAAGATAAATTGTTGATAGAGAATGAATGAAAGTGGAGTGTGTCGTTTCATGCCACATTAACATCCAAGTGTCATGCCATGTCATCCCAATTGATACCTCAGGATAACGTGTCATGCCACATCAACATAGTTGCCACGTTGGACAAGATATGGTCGATAGCAGATGATCGGGGATCAACAATATTTGTGGGAAAATTTTGGTTTTGCAAAGAAAGTTGGTTGATGGTCGATGATCTGGTGTTGGGGAGACTGGTGGAAAAGTTTCGTTTACCAAAGAAATCATCGATTGTTGATAGAGAGTGGATCAACGATCCAAATTTATTCTGAGTTGAGATAGATGGTACAAAATGAAGGGTTGTTATAATAGGAAGTAGGGAAGAAGTACCTGGTGTGCCAGTGGGTAAGTGGTCGATGCCATGTCAACGCCATGTCATTTCTAGTTCATCAACTACATCAATGGATTGCCACATAGGAAAGATTGTCCATTAGTTAAAAAAAAACCAAGTCTGGAGCCATTTTATTATTTTGGCCATAACTATAGAAAATTAAGTTGACTTGAGATGAAACTTTTGTGTTTTGTCCGCAGAGAGATATACAAAAGTGCCAGAGAGGGTCATTTCCCATTTATGCTTGGATTTGTCAGAAATTGCAAAATAGCAGTTTTTAAATATGTGGGTCCAGATCATTGGCAGAGATCCACATTAATCTGAAATTATTGGAGAGAGTCCAAAAAATAGACATGGAAATAACCCATGAAGGAATAGAATAAATTCTATGGGGATTGGCATGAGGATGCTGAAATAGGCCAAAATCCAATTTTTTGGGCCACTTTTTGACGATTTTTGAGATTTTAAGAGGAGGAAAAGTTTCCCAGATCACAAAATGGAAAATTTTATTTACTCTACATTTTATATACTCATTAATACAAACAACTTTAGTTTAGTTAAATTTTTCCAGAAGTACATAGACTAAGAGATATTCAGTTTTGCTAAAAATTCAAAGTCTGGAAAAGGGGTGAAAAATGGCAAAGTTGTCATTTACAGATTGTTGCAGTTTTTGACTAGATCATCATATTGAAAATATGAGAGTTGTTATGAATTTCTTGTCGTTATTTTTATCTATGTGTCGTACAAAAGTTTCTCTATTTCCTGACATATTTTCTTCTGCAGTTGAAAAAAGTTGGACTTTCAATAAAATTACACCAAATTTGGAGAAAATGCACAAATGGGGTGAAAATGGATTTTTCAAGAAGCCATAAATTTCATCTCAGAGATCGGAATGAGGAATGAGTATAATCATTGGAAAGAGGATTCATAGGATAATAACCTATAATTATTATAATTTGGAGAATTATGATATAATTCTTCATGAATTGAGTGGAAAAAAGATCTATAGCATTAATTTACAAAATTTCTATAATATGCACAATTCTAACAAAAATGGTTGCTTGCACATGGTGCGGAATTAGAGGTATAATCAAATAAATTCAAGCCTAGGATTGGATATCATAGTAATGGAAACATGACAAATCTTGTAGAAGTTGGTTGAGGAAATAAAGAGCTACAGGTCAAGTAATGAAAAATGGATAAAGAACCTTAGAAGAGTAGAACAAAAGGATTATTATTCAACTACTACAGAGTGTTAATAAATTGCAAGGCACAACAAAAAGGATTATCACATATGACATGAAGCCAATGGGTGAAGAAGTTCATTAATGGGCATAGAAAGGAAAATTAAGACTCCATATCCTTGAAGGTAGAGATGTGTAGATAGATGCAAACGTGATGTGAAAGAGAACAAAAAGATTAGGAGGTAATGTGTGAATAATCTCTATGTGCCAAGCATATGAGTTCCTGGGAAGGATTTTCTATATACCACTTAACTACTTGTCTAAAAGTACTCTGATCAATAAAACTACTTATGATATTACAGTTCACGGTGGAAGCAGGATACTGCAGAGAAATTAGAGATAGAATAGTGAAGGTTCTTTCACTTGAAAAGTGCCACTGAATGAAAATAGACTTCCATTAGGAATGGTATTGAGTGGGAAAAGTATGGCTTCATAGGGAATTGTTAAATGAAGTGACGATAACCATTCCCAAAATTGGGAAATCCAATGGACAACTAGAAGTAATAGCAGGGATGTGGAATGATTATGGTTAAGTTTATTCAAGGATGTTGTGGTAGTAGAGTGATGGAATGTTGTGAGCTACCTCATTCCAAGATGCTGGAATTCTTCATAAAGGTAAAGTTTGGATATGTATACCTAAGAGAAGTTACTTCCAGTAGAATACATTAGTTGGATTGCAGAATGGCTAAGTGGAACTTGGTTGGAAAGTGTTCAAACTAGGGAACAATAGTGTGGATGAGTAGAATGGGAGCACACAAGACAACAAATATATGAATAAATTCAAGGACAACCAACTACAACATAAATAAATAAGTGAGCTGACAAAGAAATGCACTAGAGTGCATGATTCATACAATGAAGTTAGAATGCATATGCATTAGTAGGCATGATGATAATGAATGCTTTGCATATATGGGTGTTCATTTGTGCATATGTACATGCTTATATATGCACATGGAATGCTTGTGGACTTAGAATATCATGTTTTTATATACATGAAATAATGATTTTATGGCAATTGAGTATGACTAATTATGGATTATGTATTCAGGAAAAATGACATATCATGGTTAAAGATGTGGATGTTGCTCTTTCTTATGAATTCAATTGATGTGAAGACCCATGAGGGTGGTAGGAATGATGATCAAAATGATGGAGGAGGAATCCCTTCAGATTATACAAATACCATTTGATTAGGTAGACTCAAGTAGGTTGATAATAGCCATGCAGGTATGCATTTGGATTCTTTTGATGCATAAATTTTGAAGAGAGTTGAGGTAAGAATTTCCTTAGTTATTTTTCAAGATTTAAATTGATATGTAATGGTCGAAGGCCTAGAGTATGTAAATGATGCTAGAATACATTTAGATAAAAGGTTTAGTTTCAAATTGTATTATGATTGGTTATGGGATCATAACCGGGTCAAGTCAGGAGACCGACTCCTTCTATAGCAATGAATACCCATAGAGCTAGTCATGTGTGAGACCATGAGATAGTTGGATAAAAAAGGGGTATATAACTATGTGAGTGCTCAATGGTTTCTCCTGTACAACTGATATTTGGAATGCAACCTCTTTATAGAAACTAAAGAGCACTTAGGAATTATGTTCCTAATGTTGTGTATGGGTTGAAGAGGAAGGTATCGAAATAGTCGGGAAAGTAATTGGGAAGAGTTTGGATGATCTGTTGAGGCATTGGCCAGAACTTCCAACTCATCATGGTGGAATGAATGACATAGATATGTGGTATAATGTAGTCAATGCAAGGATGGATTGTATATATGTGGCCATAGGTATTGGCACAACGATTTTTATTTTATTGGTAATTATTTGTTGCATTATGAAAATCCTATGGTGTTGAAAATGCATCATGATGGATAGCTGCATTATATTTAATATGAATACTAGATGAAGGTGATTGAATTGTTGTTTGTTACAATTATAAGATCACTTTTTGGATTTGTTGAAAATGTTACAAAGATAGGATGATAAGGTGCATGATACTGATAGTTTGTTTGGTTGAGTGAAGGTTGAGGAAAATTACAGGTGGAGTGGTGTTGGATATGGAAATAATGTAAGCCCATAAGAAGATTGATATCTACTATTGCAAGATCCAAACGTTATGAGCAGAAGGCTCATTTTTTTGTATAAAACTATTTTGGAAATTGGAATTTAAAAATTATTGACAATATGTTTTGTTGCATGTAAATTGAGGAAATTGCAGTGAGAATGGTCTTGGATATGTTAGGTATGTAATCCCATAAAGAATACATATGCTTGTTGTTGCAAGAGCCAAACATTATGAGAGGAATATTAGACATTTAATGAGTGAAATTGTTATGATGATATCTCATGATGACTTTATGTGTGTAATAAAAATGAGATGTTGGATATTGAAGCTAGAATCTTGGGAAGAACAACACCAAAAGGAAATTGAGCTCAAGGACAAAGGCATGGAACAAAGAAAGTACATTGGAATTGTTTCAATTGGGGCTCCTAGAGCCACAACTTTGATACTTCTTGGTTGAGTGCACTAGAACCTTGAAGAGAAGTGGTACATACTTAGGGACTGTGGAGCAGAGAAGGAGGTACACTTCCTTGGGATGTGCAGGCTAATGGAGAATGAGAGTTTTCTTGTTGGAACTGCTACCAGAAATGTAAATTGTAAAATCCTTGTGCATGTTTTGGGTTGAAGTTCCTATGTAGGTATGTTTTTAGGCTGAAGAGATTAACTTTTTAATATTAAGAACATTGGTATGATGTTGTCTATTGAGGATAGTGAAAAAATAAGGGGAGGGGGATGTAACACCCCCAATTTTTATCCCTACGAACTAGAATGTATTATGTAAATGTGACTTAGGTTGGTGAGCCAATATGTTGAAAGGTTGGGGTTCTTAGAAATGTATTACTTCTATATATATTTATAAAATACATTGTTGGCTCCAACATGAACAACAACAAGAGATATGGGGCTAAAGGGGATAAGCATTTTTATTACATTTTATTTACCCATATTGGTTTTAATTGAGAAAAGGCATTACATGAGATTCTTTGGGAGAGGCCATGTGGTCCTTCATTTCCAAGTAAATATATAAACCCCTATTTGGGCTATTTTGGGGTTCACTCTTCCATGTTAATCATCCATTCACTCTTTCTCATTTGTGCGCTCTTGTTCTGGGCATGGAAACAAGTGGATGTAGGTAGAGAGCCATTGATAGATGGATGTGAGGATTTATTGATCATTCTAGGAGGGAAGGGATGCCAGTGTGAATGATATTATTGGAAGTCCTTAAAGAACTATCCAAAACTGAGAATATTTGGTGTTTCCAACATTGAGATTTCGTAACCAGTAGCACTGGAGCCTTGGAAATAAATTGGAATAGCCTGAGGGACTGTATTGTAGAGAAAAGGGTTCATTTCTTTGGGTTGTGAAGGATGAAGAGGAAGAGAGATGGAAATTAGGATTTTTGTGTGGTTGGGAAAACTTGAGATCATGTTAACTAATTGTTGTGTGTAGAGTCAACCTAGGAACTGTCCTTATGGATTGATAGCCCTGGCTCAAGCGTGATATGCGATTGATATTTGGAACAACAATGTCTATGGTTGGGAGGAATGTTATTGACCTGTAGCCAGTTGGTGAATGGTTTAATTAATGATAAGTGCTCTCTGAGTTTTCTTGCATATGTATATTTCCGCTATGTATTTATTTATCTATTAGATGTATTTCTATATGCATGCTTGCTAATTATTCATTGTGCATGACATTTTGATCCTTTCTTAGATGGTTTAGCATGTTCTTGTTAGCTGCATGTGTTGAATCCATGTTTCTTGATTTTAAAGAATGGAACAAAATTTTTTAATCAGTATAAGAGGGAGAATCTGAAAGTACCTGAGCAATGGGTACATTTTAGATCTGTATCCAAGAAAATTGTTTCAGTATTTTCTATACTAGGTATGTTAAAAGTTAGCCTCTGAGTATTCTTGGTGGGATTGTTTTATGTAGCATGGCTCATCCTGGTGGTTGGGTACATTACAGGAGGGGACTTTTCTGACAAAAGGATTTCTCACAAAGTTTTGCATTTAGGGTAATATTGGCCTACTATTTTTTGATATGACCAAAATTAGGTGAGAATATTTGATAGATGCCAAAGAATAGGATGATCTACCCAATCAAATGAAATTCCACTTCAAACTCAGCTCGTGGTGGAGCCATTTGAGAAATGGGATTTAGATTTTGTGGGACCTACTAACCCTCCATCCAAACATAATAACTATATCTTTGTTTTCTTTGAATATGTTACCAAATGGGTCGAGGCTAGAGCACTCTCGAAGACCATAGAGTATGCAGTGGCATAGTTTCTCTATGGGGAAATATTTGTTCAATTTGGGCTACCACGGGAAAGTTTTACAGATGGATGGGAAAACTTCACTTCGGAGCTCATTCAGACCCTCATGAAGCAATATTGATCTACCAAAAGATAACCACAACCTATCATTCACAAGCTAATGGGTAGGTGGAAGGCACCAACAAGATTCTAAAGTCTGTGTTAACCAAGAACATACAACTTCATCTTAAAGATTGGGCCAAGAGACTAACAAAATATATTTTGGATTACCATACTACATGGATAAATACCACAAGTTTTTGTTAGGAATAGGATCATGAAATAATACAAATAAAAAAAATCAAAATGAATGTGAAAATAAAACACAAAAGAACAAAAATTTTGAATTGGAGGGGGCAAGTTAGATGGATTAGTGTTAGGTTTGAGCTTCGATCAAAGTTTCCATACGTTTTAGGTTAAGCAAGTGACTGACATTGAAATTAGAGGGGGAGGGAGTGGGTCTACCTCCTACAAGAAAGTAGTGGTGGACAAAGAGAAGGGCCCACACAGAGGAGGTTTTAAGGTCCCACAATCTGGTGCATTAGGGTCAACGTCGGGTCTAAAAGGAGAGGACAGGAAAGAGAAAAAAGGTCAGGTTGGAGAAGAGGGCAATGTGAATCAAAGAAAGGCAAAAAACCCACCAAAACTAATGGGGACGGGAAGGAAAACTGCATGCAAGAAAAAAATGATAACGATCTAAAATATTGTTCTAGAAGACTCGTAGACACAAGAATATGGAGATGAAATGAGGGCGCATTCCTTGATTTGCAATTTTATGGGCTTGTGGCCAATAGAAATAGTCTTAATAAGTTGGATCAAATTCCATTGGAAGCCATGCGGAGATGTGGACCTACACCTAGGGTCAAAATGATTTTTCACAGTGGTATTTATGAATTTATAGGACAAAGACAAGGTATTTGAAGGTGGTCCCTATTTCCACGCTTCAATCGGTCTCTATATGAGACCCTGGAAGGAAAATTTCTCACCGGAAAAGGGAAACTTCACGTGTATGCCAGTTTGGATCAAGATTTATTCTCTACCTTTAGAATATTGTCTACCATCCACATTCGAGGCCATAGGGAATAAAATAGGAAAATTTGTCAAGGCCTCAGACGCCACCATAAAAGGAAAATATACCTCGTTTGCAAGAATATGTATTGAGATGGATGTCTCGGGAGCATTACCAGAAGAAATATTTCTGGAATTTAAGGATGAGGTATGGATTGAAAACATTGATTATGAGCAGATCTCATTTCGATGTAGGCGATGTCATGAAAATGGGAATCTCTACAGGGAATGCTTGTTAAATAAATCAACTGAACAATAAAAAACAAAACAACCTCAAGATGAAGATGGTTTTGTTTAGCCAAATTATAGGGATAAAAGGAATAAGCGACAAAATAAAACCTCCCTTGCAAGAACTCCAGAAAAAAAATTAGCTTTGAAGGCCTGGTGGAGAATCAAACTCAAGAAGGAGATAAAGTCCAGGAGAAGCAAGGGGATAAAGAAACATAAAGGAAGGAAGTAAACATAGCAAGGGGGAATCAACCAACTCAGGGAAACAACAGGGAGTCAAATGGATCGGCAATGGATCAAAATATTGATGTAAATACTCTAATGTAGAAATGTGATGGAGATTCAAAGTTGACACCAAGTTAGGTAGGAACTGAAGACCCATATCTCCAAGACATCATGGAAAGGGAAGGGATTGAACTTCATAATATCTTGGACCAATGTAAAAATAAAGGTATAAAAACCATCCCTCCAGACCAACTAGATCATGTACAATATCTCTTCCTAATAATGGAGGAGGAAAAAACTAGAGGGATCAAGCGCATGCATGGGGAGATAGGAAACTTGGGAATTAAATCAGGGGATACCCAACAACCTTTGTCTCCAAAGAAAACCAAGAGGAAGAAGGGAAGAAAACCAAATAGTGTTTTGCTGTAAGAACTGGGGGTGTTGCTGATAAAATATGGTAAGATTAAATCATTGTTCCCTGCCTCTCCACCACCTGTTCTAAATTGATGGTTATCACTTGGAATATAAGAGGCTTGAATAGATCTAGGAAACAAAAAATTCTCAAAAATAAGTTAAATATGGAAAAACTGGATATATGTTTTATTCAGGAAACTAAATGTACAACAAAAACGATGTTGCAAATAAGTAGGAAAAGTTGGAATAAGTACTATTTTTTAGATATTGATAGTCAAAACTCACCGGAGGGAATTCTCACTCTATAGAACCCTCAAAACGTTAACTTGATTCGGTCGAAGCTACCGGTTTTTATTTATCAATGGAGTTGCAAGTAATAGAAACTCTGGAGAATATCATCTTTACCAATGTGTATGGTCCCCAAATCCTCGATGATAAGAAGATAATGATAGCAGCTTTAGAAAACCTCAGAGAAATACACATGAAATATCATTGGGTTTTAGAAGGGGATTTCAACATAATTGTAACCCTGGTAGAAAATAAAGGTGGAGTTCAAAGATTGGATAGAGATGTTGAGGTCTTCTCTGACTTTATAGAAAAATCAATCCTAGTAGATATAAGAACTTGTAACGGAATTTTTACTTGGAATAATAAGATTACCTCGTATCACCATGTGGCGTCGAGGTTAGATATATTTTTAATCTCAAAATCCATAATAATGCAAGGTATTGACATGGAAGGAAACATCCTTCCATGGGGAGGATTGGATCATTGGACAGTACAACTAGAAGCAAACTTCCAAGGAACACCAAAAAATCAACCCTTCATATTTGAGAGCTTTTGGTTGGACCACCCCTCTTTCAAGGAGAAAATCAAAGTTTGGTGGACAGAGGATATCCAAGAACATGGAACAAAAATGTATATACTCCAAGATAGACTTAAACATGTTAAGAAAAAAATAAAATGGTGGAATCAAGAAGTCTTTGGTAATATCGATAAAGAAAAAAAATTCTAGAAGAAAAGATGGAACAACTTTAGAAATCATGCATTCAGGATGGATACAATGAAGAGAAGAAAATGGAGGAAAAACAAATTCATTGTTTGACAACACAGGTATTCCAGCAGAGGACGAACACCTTTAGTAACCACTCATGTAACCATATCAAAGATCGACACACCAATGTTTTGACGTGGTAAAACCCCTATGGGGAAACATCCATGGCCCCAACCAATGCGACCACTTGGAGCAGTTTATTAATGTAAAAGAAAAAGATTACAAAGAGATTTTACAAGAGAGTTTATCACAATCGATCATCGAAAAATGACCCTCCATGCTCTTTAAATAGAGATCATGGACCAATCAAGTGTTAAGCCATGGATCAATGGATGTTAAGTTCGAGGAGAGTATGAACCATCAGATCACTCTATTTCGGGAACATATCATGACCATTGAATTTCCTAACTACAAATGCATACTAATGCATACTAAAGAAACACACTAAGAAACACACTTTTACCTAACGACACATTAGACCAAGTAGATCTTAACTAACTCCTAAGTGTCTAAATATCCTAGCATCCCCTCTTAAGAACAACTTGGGATAGGATTGAAGGATTTACAATGGTGACACAATAGGAGAAGTAAGGAGGCATTAGAGCCTATCCCCCCTAAATGACAACTTCTTGAACTCCTAACATAGATCAAAGTTTTGAAAACTTCGCTTCTGTAAGAGACTTTGTGAAAATTTCTGCAACATGATCTTTTGTAGGGAAAAAGAGCACTTCCATAACTTGATCATGAATGAGATTTCTGATGAAGTGAATGTGTAGCTCGATGTGTTTTCTATGCTGATGTTGAACTGAGTCTTTGGTGAGCTTGATGGCACTCTGATTTTTGCACCAAAGGCTGGTCGGATGCTGCTACTGGAACCCAAACTCTGAAAGGACATTTCGAAGACACAAGGCTTCCTAACTTGCATTTATTGTTGCTCGGTACTCTGCTTCTACTGAAGAAAGTGAAATAGCATGTTGTTTCTTACAGGCCCAAGTGATAGGTCTTAAACCAAGGATGAAAACATAACCTTCATTACACTTCCAATCATCAAGGTCGCCGACCCAATCTTAATCAGTGAAACCAACAAATAAAGGAGTCCCCCTTGAACTGTAATGTATCTCGAATTGAGTTGTACCAAAGACATAGCAAAGTTCCTTTTAGTTTCTTTCCAATGGATTTCATGGGGTGTTTGCATATACTAGGCAACAAGATGAAAAACAAAGGAAATATCAGGACGAGTATGAGTCAAGTATAAGAGGCTACTAATTAACTGACGGTACAGGGTGGCATCAACTTCGAGAGAAGTACAGGTAGTAGTAAGATTGACTCCATAATGGAAGGGAGAAGGGGTTGGTTTACAATCATCCATGTGAAAGCGACGACGAAGGTCCCAAGCATACTTAGACTAGGAAAGAAAAATTGCTTCATTGGTTTGCAAAAATTGGAGGCCAAGGAAATAGTGCAAAAAGCCTAAGTCTGTCATTTCAAATTTCTTTTTAAGGCTAGTATTCACATGGTGTAAAAGTCATCAACATAAAAGATAAGGATTATGAGATGGCTTCCTAATTTCTTGGTATAGACGTAAGGATCAGAATGACATCTAGACAATCCAATGGCAATAAGAAAGCTGTCCATTTTGGTATACCAATCTCGGGGAGCTTGATTGAGACCATAAAGAGATTTCTTAAGGCGAAAAACAAGGATAGAGTCATTTTGGACATAGCCAGGAGGTTGTTCCATGTAGATTTCTTCTTGCAAATCTCCGTGCAAGAAGGCGGATTTACCATCCATCTCATGGACCTCCCATTTATGTGAGGCAACAAGGGCAAGGACAAGTCATATGGAATTCATTTTGGATACAAAGGCAAAGGTCTCATTATAGTCAATTCCTTCAACTTGAGAAAATTATTTGCCAACTAACCAAGCCTTGTGTCTTTCAACACTTACATCTTATGCATACTTAGTTCTATAGACCCATATACATCTAACAAGTTTTCTTCCTTTTGGAAGAGGTACAAGATCCCAAGTATTGTTTTCCATTAAAGAATGATACTCTTCATTCATTGTTGTATCCCAATCTGAATTACCTGAAGCTTCTGCAAATGTCTCTAGATCACGAGTTTATGAAACCTGAGCCAAAAGAGAAGAGGCTCGCTGGAACTGTGAACGTGTCTGATGTTGATCTAAAGGATCACCGACAAGATCACCAACTGCTTCTCGTGTTGAACGGATCCATCTAGAAAGCGGTGGAGCTGGTGTTGGTTTAACTTCAAAGGACTCATTTGGAGGAATGTGAGCAGGTGGAGGTGGATTTTCATCCTCACAGTCATCATCTGAAGAAGAAACCAAAATAGAAGAAGGCACAAACGTCGAAGATGACTCGCATGCCAAAGAAGTTATAACCGCCGAATTAGGCTCGCAGGCCAAATAAGGCACAAACGTCGAATTAGGCTCATAGGCCAAGATATTTTCATCAAATTTAACATCTCTTCTAATAATAATTTCATTACAATGTATTTGAAGAATTCTATAACCTTTGACATCTTCAGAATAACCAACAAATATACACTTCTCACTTTTAGGATGCAATTCTTTCCTTTTCTCATCAGGAATGTGAGCCCATGCTATAATGCCAAATACACATAAGTGAGTTACATCTGGTTTAATTTTAGTCCAAGATTCTTCCGATGTTATATTTTTAAGAGCCTTGTGGGAGTGCAATTTACTATGTAATTTTCACAATTGATGGTTTCCGCCCAATACTTTAGACTTAATCCCTTAGTTTTGATCATACAATTAGTCATTTATTTTAATGTGCGGTTCTTTCTCTCAACAACACCATTTTTTGTGGTGTATATGGAACAATGTGTTGCATTTGAATTCCCTATGTAGTGCAGTAACTTGTAAAATTATTGTTCACATATTCGCCTCCATTATCTATTCTTAACCTTTGAATTTGATGTCCAGATTGATTTTCTACAAGGGCCTTGTAGTCCAAAAAATTGTCAAAACTTTTCTCTTAAGTTTTAATAAGTAAACCCAAGTACGCCTAGAAAAGTCATCAATGAAAGTTAAGAAATACTTGCACCCAGAAAAAGAAGAAGAAGAAAGTGGACCACACAAATCACTGTGAACAAGCTGCAAAGGACCCGAGGCGTGCCAAGAGGCACGTTTGTCAAAACTGTCCCAATGATGTTTGTCGAGAACACAATCGACACAAACACCATCTCTACATGAAACAAGAGGAAGAACAGTCACCATCTGTTGATTACATAGCTGTTGCCACTATGGGCAGATTATTCCATGAAATTTTTCCACGTTTCCATTATTTTCTTGTTTTTTTTAAATAGGGCGGGATTTTCATCGATATTTCCATGAAAGTTCATCGATATAGCCATGAATAGGCTTTTTTAACTTGGTCGAGATTTTCGTCCCTATTGCCACGAAATTTCATCCTTATTACCATGAAATTTTTTGCCTATCTCATTGGTCGATGTTAATGCCTAGTTGATTAGTTGATCTATATATACCTGACTTTAAGAGACTTTGCGACACAATTGCTATAGTTGAGACACTATTCATGGATTTTGTTTGAGTTGTTTATTTTTTCCGTCACCCACTGGTTGAAAAAATCCAATTCTCGATCTACATGGCCTGGATTTTGAACTTGCAAGGTTAGTATATTTTTTTTATTGATGTACTCATTTAACTTGTAAATTTTTGTTCAAATGTCGAAATTTCATGTAGCTTGTTTTTTCCTTGATAGTATATTATATGTGTAGTACCATATTTCATGTCTTTGGTTTTTGGATCTAGTTAGTATATTCTATGGAAAAGGGTATGTGGATTCCATAATATTCTAGGTTTATGGAATCCACATACCCTTTTGCCTTCAATTGTAGCTAGAATNTTAAGAAATACTTGCACCCAGAAAAAGAAGAAGAAGAAAGTGGACCACACAAATCACTGTGAACAAGCTGCAAAGGACCCGAGGCGTGCCAAGAGGCACGTTTGTCAAAACTGTCCCAATGATGTTTGTCGAGAACACAATCGACACAAACACCATCTCTACATGAAACAAGAGGAAGAACAGTCACCATCTGTTGATTACATAGCTGTTGCCACTATGGGCAGATTATTCCATGAAATTTTTCCACGTTTCCATTATTTTCTTGTTTTTTTTAAATAGGGCGGGATTTTCATCGATATTTCCATGAAAGTTCATCGATATAGCCATGAATAGGCTTTTTTAACTTGGTCGAGATTTTCGTCCCTATTGCCACGAAATTTCATCCTTATTACCATGAAATTTTTTGCCTATCTCATTGGTCGATGTTAATGCCTAGTTGATTAGTTGATCTATATATACCTGACTTTAAGAGACTTTGCGACACAATTGCTATAGTTGAGACACTATTCATGGATTTTGTTTGAGTTGTTTATTTTTTCCGTCACCCACTGGTTGAAAAAATCCAATTCTCGATCTACATGGCCTGGATTTTGAACTTGCAAGGTTAGTATATTTTTTTTATTGATGTACTCATTTAACTTGTAAATTTTTGTTCAAATGTCGAAATTTCATGTAGCTTGTTTTTTCCTTGATAGTATATTATATGTGTAGTACCATATTTCATGTCTTTGGTTTTTGGATCTAGTTAGTATATTCTATGGAAAAGGGTATGTGGATTCCATAATATTCTAGGTTTATGGAATCCACATACCCTTTTGCCTTCAATTGTAGCTAGAATTTCTCTCTCTTTTCATTGATAAAGATATGGAAGTGCTCTTTGTTAGTAACATTTCTTGTCTTTGGCATAAGGATATCCAGGTCTGCAAGTTGCAGGAGAAGCACTCGAGCGCAACACAGAAAAATCTCATTTCAGGCTTCCAAATAAGCAAGCGGGCGAGATTATATTGTCGACGGTCCAGATTCATCCATAAGGGCGGATCGAAGGTTGGCGGGAAATCGTGGATAGCAGAGGTGCATCGGGATTAGCGCAATGGATAGCGCTCATGTTGTGCATAGGAAAGGATAGCAGCCGTCCATCCAAAGGACGCATGACGCGAGATCTAGTCGCGTCGGTGTTTCGGCAGTCGCGAGTTCAAAGGGTAAGGGTTCTATGTCATTCTGCATCTCGAAACACTGAACCCCGAAAGCACCGAAAGCGCTCAAGGTCGAGTCTGCAGTATCGAGAAGCAATCTCAGTTGTCCATCCATAGGAGACACCTGGCGTGTGATTAGGCTCTTCGCCTTTTCGCCCATCGCGATTTCAAGGCGCAAGGAGCATCTCCTTCATATTCCCGATGCGCGAGGTGCCAGGAGCGTCCAGAACTCTGCCCCACAACATCACTGAGTGATTTCAAGACCATCATATCTAAGGGGATGTGTGGCACCCAATTAAACCATCTCGACATTTCACCCATCACAATTGTGATAAACGAGGATTAACTCCTTCCTACTCACGAACGCAGAAAGCGCCTTTGAGAGTAAGTGCAAGGTCACAGCCCGTGGTCATGGGAAAGAAAGAGAGCTGTGTAAAAGGGGCCCAAGAAATCGAGTCCAGTTGCCGAAAGTATCATCGTGATCTCCAAGTGCCATTTGATTCGACCTCGGTCCTGGTTTTCGCTTGGAGTAAATGAAGGCAAGAAGGGGTGGTTGAAACATCTCCTCATGCATTAGGCATAAGATATGGGGGGTCTGGAAAAGGGTCTGCTCGAGAGGGTCCTGTGTACCATTTTTTCCAAATAAGCCATGTCGAGTCCTCGACTAGCCAGAGGAGGTCTGCACACGCTAACTTGGCTCTTGATGGCTTAGCTACTTCCCTTGCAGGAGCCATGCGCAGTTAAGGTGGCGTCTGACGAAGAGTATCTGTCTGAATTCGGCTGAAGGGACACCAAGCCTTAGATGACTGAGCACACCGTTGTTAGGTGAATTTTCAGAGTATATAGACTCATTCTTTGTGTTTTGTAATGAATCAATGGTAGAGCGAAGCTCCCGACTGTAAATTTTTAATAGACATTCTAGATTTTTGGTTATGCATCTGTATGTGAGATTTCTTGTTTCATGACAGACAGTCTTTCTTGCTCCATCTAATTTTCACCTCATGCTGAGAGAGTTCGTGAATGAATGATTCATGCGAATTATTGTAATCATGTTATGATAAAGGATTTATTGTTGCATTATTGTATTCTCCAGTGTTTTGCATTTGAATGTAAGAAGATCTTGCGTATAGATGCCTTCTCCTATAGCCTGTTAGAAACTTGATGTTTACGACAGAACTTTGTAGTTCTCTTATACAAGTCTTCCCCCTACTCACCCATACTACGACTCACTGTCTGAATTTTATCTAAGACCTCATTTTCCCATGCATGCCTAGCCTAGTTTCAGAGTTAGAACCATATGGCATTGAGTTAGATTCCATTTGATCACCTCTTTTATAAACAAATCGTGACATAAACGGATGGGCATTGGGCTCTGCTCCTGCTGCAATCCGAGGGTGACTTCTGACGCTAACATTTCTGGCGCCATTTTCGAGGACGAAGTTGAATATTTTCCCTGGGATTGAATGACATTGAGCCTCTGATTCTGAAGGTGCATCAGGTATCAGAGCCTTTGAAGATTTCTATTGTGCACCTGGTGACTCCATTGGTATGACTCCACTGTGGCGAACCTATTGTATTAATTGTGTCTTTCAGAGGCAGACACACGCAGTCTCATCCACAACTGCCTCTAGCTACACCTGAAAATGATCTGGAGGTGGTTCTCAGAAAAGGAAAGGACTCTAGAGAAGAAGCTTCCACCGCCGAACCAGGTAATCCACCATCTCTTTCTGTAGGAACTTCATTTTATCCTCCTCAATTTCTTAATAGACCTCATTCTAAGGTTTCCCATTTCCTGAATTTCGGGAGTGTTCCTAGTGAGTTTTCCCCTCCTGGTCTGGGATTGGAGGGAGAAACCCTTGTCACTCCCCTCTCCTAAGAAACTGTACTTTGGCATAGACCTCGAACCACAGAATATTTCCCCACTCCTATCTATACCACTCCTGCACAAGGAGGAGCGTCTGCTGACTTGATCCCGTTAGACTTCTCCTTAAATCCCCTTTTGTTTCCCATCCCACTGCGAGACTCATTCCCGGTAGCCCCTTCGCGAAATCCTTCTCCTCCAAGTTCTCCTCCACCTAATATTCCTATGGTTGGTGATAATCCCACTCTAAATAGAATGGATTCCATAGTCATTGCCAGATATGCTCCCTTAATCCTACCCCATCCTATGAATCCTCTCCCTGCTAGAGATTACTTGAAGTACATGCCCAAGTTCATAGGGGAAGGGGATATAACTGTGGAAGAGCACCTGGCTGCTTTCTTCAGTTATGCAGACAACCTGAACCTTGAAAATGAATATGTCTGGATGAGAGTCTTCATCCAGAGCCTGGATGGTGAGGTGAGGAAATGGTTTAGAGGATTGGATCCCATATCTATTGCTTGGATCGAAGCTCTGGATAGTACTTTCCTGAGACAGTGGGGGGATAGGAAGGATTTCATGTATTATATGATAGAGTTCGGGTCTTTGAATAAGATGGAAGGAGAGTCTGTCTCTAACTTCTCCAAAAGATTCAATAAGATGTATAATAAAATTCCTGCTGAAATAAAGCCCTTAGAAGCTTCTGCCAAGATCTCTTATGCTAGTGCGTTTGGTCTCGATTTCTGTCTTTTATTGAGAGAAAGAAGAGCCACCTCCTTAGCTCAAATGCAATATGCAGACATAGAGGTGGAATCTAATGTATTAGTAGCTAATAGACTGAGGAACAAGGCCGACGCAGATAGGAGAAAGGGAAGATTTGAAGCCTCAACTTCTAGTCCATCGATGCCTCACCCTCAAGTGGATGAACTGACCAAGATGGTGAAGTATTTGTCTGCAGAGATGGAGAGAATGAAGGTGGAGGGGAGACAATCATACAAGGGCCCTAAGAACACCGAAAACAAAGGAGGTTTCAAGAGGCCAAACAATATTACTTCCCCAATTGTGCAAAGAGAGAGGGGAAGAGACAGAGAAGACCAGAAAATTCAGGCCCCTTTCCAAAACAATTTTATGGTCGAGTAAGAAGAAGGGGAAATAGGGGAGCTTGATCCTGAAATCCATTGCTTCAGAGACACTCCTCCTTTTCCTCATCTGACTCAATCAGCGTACGAGGAGTCTCTCATAGACAGTCAGCTAAATGAACTGAGCAAGGGAGACAAGGCAAGTGTCAGCCAAGGCATGTATGATCTAAGGTCTAAGAAAAAGACAGTAGCACCTGATGTTCCTGAGCAGTCCACTAGAACAGAGAAACCTACTAAAGAAGGATCATATAGTCATAAAGGTAAGAAGACCCGACCCCTCTCTCCCATAGTCCAGAGTCATGTTCCCGAAATAAGAGAAATCCCTAATCTTACAGCTTCTTTTAATTTCGAGCATGAAATCTAAAAGATCAGAATCCCGGTGTCCCTAACTGAATTGATTAAACATGAAGGGTTCAAGAAACGCTTCTCTGAAATTTTACAGTCTGAGGTCTCATGCCTTCCCACAGACTCCATCAATTTGCAAGATGAAAAGCCTGCAGTTATTCTAGGTCCTATGGTAGAAGATAGGAATGACTCATCCCCTCCCTTCTACACTTCCTTGAACATACATGAAAAGGTACTGCACAACTGCTTGATGGATTCAGGGGATTCTCACAACCTCATGCCCAAAACTGTCATGGAAGAATTAGGGCTAGAGGTTACCTGAGCCTATCATGACCTCTATTCCTTTGACTCCAGGAAAGTTTAATGTCTCAGGGTTATCAAAGACCTAGCCATGACCCTGTTTCAGTTGCCCATGAAAAGTGTGGTCATGGATATTGTAGTAGTTGATGTCCCTCCCAAGTTCGGTATGTTGTTGTCAATATCTTGGATAAAAAGACTTTGGGGAACCTTGCATATGGACCTCACATATGCTACTATTCCAATGTTTGGAGGAGAACATAGGAGGCTATATAGGGAAGCCCAGTTGGCCTATATAATCAGTGATGAAGCTAATCCCACCAACCATCCCATTTTTGCCTTGGACATTGATTTAGGTTCTAGTTTACTGCAACTCACTCATTCTCCCGAGCCTCCTCTTAAACTCAGAAAGAAACCCACCACTCCTCATGAATTCCCTCCGTCCATCACCCCCGTCTGGAAAATGTTTTTTGATGGAGCCTGTTCTAGGGAAGGCACTGGTGCTGGGGTGTTTTTTGTGTCACCTTCTCAGGATACCATATCCCTGTCATATAAGCTAGAATTTGAAACCACCAACAATGTGGCAGAATATGAAGCTCTTGTTCTGGGTATGAGGGCTGTGAAAGAAATGGGAATTAAAGAGATAGAAATATTTGGAGATGATGAGTTGATTATCCAGCAAGTCAGAAATGCTTATCGTGCTTATAATCCTCGTCTCAGAAATTACAGGAATGAGGTATGGGACTTGATTGATAGTTTCTTCTTGGCTTTTAACATTTCTTTCATTCCGAGGGGGGAAAATACTTCAGCCGATTCTTTAGCTGTCTCAGCTAGCTTTCTCAAATTTCCTCTGCCACCTGTGGTCATATCTGAGGTTGAAATAAATTATAGGCCCTTTGTACCGGACAATGTCAAGCATTGGAAGGTATTTGAGGATGATCTTGAAATCAAAAAATTTCTCCAATCTGTTGATGAATTTTCTGCATTGCACATTGATCAGGATCCTGACATGGAAGGTGATCCTCACTCTGAGGTGTTTTTAAATAAAATTTCTAACCACCAAATTATTCAGCTACCTAGAAATCACATTCTGAGGGGGCTTATTCCTTTAGAAATATTGTTTGATGGGAATGATGTGGTAGTAAAGGGTAGGGTTTCAGAGGAAGATGCTGACACAGCCGAATGCAACATCGACACACTAGAGGAGCTTAAGTTTGTCAAGCTGTCAAGGAGTTTGACCACAGAACAGATGGTCAAATATACTGAGCTGCTGAGAGAATTTGTTGAGGTGTTTGCGTGGACCTACAAAGACCTCAAGACGTATGACACATCCTTCATTGAACAAAATATCCCACTGAAGGAAGGGGCTAAACCATTTAGGCAGAAGCTAAGACAGATAAATACCATGTTGCTGCCTGTCATGGAGAAAGAAGTGAAGAAGTTGTTAGAGGCCCAGAGCATCGTCCCCTCGAAATATTCCGAATGGGTGGCCAATTTGGTTCCGGTAAGGAAGAAAAGTGGAGAAATCAAGCTTTGTGTCGATTTCAAGAACCTGAACAGGAGCTCAAAGAAAGACAATTATCCCCTACCCAACATGGAACACATATTGCAAAGGGTAACCGATGCATCTAGGATCTCCATGATCGATGGTTTACTGGCTATAATCAGATATCAGTCATGCCCGAGGGTAGGGAAAAGACAACCTTCACCACTCCTTGGGGCACATTCATGTATGCCAAAATGCCATTTGGACTAATGAATGCAGGAGCGACATTTTAGCGAGCCATGCATATAGCCTTCATCGGGGAGAAAGACCACTTTGTAGTGATCTACCTAGATGACATCACAGTCTTCTCCTGGTCTGATAAAGAGCACTGCTATCTCTTAAGGAAAGTTTTCTCGAAGTGCCAAAGGTTTGGTATTTCCCTAAATCCTAAGAAATCCTTGTTTTCTATGATGGAGGTAAAGCTATTAGGCCATATAGTATCAATAGAAGGAGTGAGGATTGATCCTAGCAGAGTCGAGGCAATTCGAACCCTGTCACTTCCCAGATCTAAGAAGGAATTTCAGGCCTTTTTGGGAAGATTAATTTTCTAAGGAGATTCGTCTCGAATTTTGCTGAGCTGGTGAAACACATCACAACCATGCTCAGGAAGGGAAATGAAGTGAAATGGACCACTGAACCCAGGGAATCTTTTTCCTAGATAAAAAGGGCATTGACCGAGGTGCCTGTGCTGATCAGTCCTGACTATTCCAAAGATTTCTTAATCTTCTCTTTCGCTTCTTTTGATACAGTAGCAACAGTCTTGTTGTAGAAAAATGAGGAAGGGTGAGAGCGACCCGTCACCTTCTTCAGCAAGGCATTAAGAGATGCAAAGTTCAGGTATGAAATCATGGAGAAATAGGCCTATGCCTTAGTGAAAGCTCTCAAAGATTTCAGAGTCTATGTCTTACATTCAAAAGTGACCGCATACGTTCCTTCAGCCTCTGTGAAGGACATCCTTATTCAACCTGACATTGACGAGAAGAGGAGTAAATGGATAGCTAAGATCCTGGAATTTGACTTGGAAATAATCCCTACCAAATTGATCAAAGGACAAGGCTTAGCCAAGTTGTTGTTTGAAGCTAATTGCAAAGCTTTGGGGGTATATTTCATCAATGCGTGTTCATAAAATTAGCAGAATCAACTGTCCGACGTAAGCCCTCAAACAAAACCCCTGTTGGCTCGATGTCCTTGGTATAAGGATGTCATATATTTTCTATAGGAGTTGCGGCCTCCAGATGGATTTCAAAGGAACAACGCAAGATATTTGAAGCTTAAGGCAGTCAGATACTGCCTTGTCGATCAAATTTTATACTAGAAAGACCCCCTGGGAGTGCTTTTAAAATGCATGGATCCACAAGAGGCTGACAGGATTATGGTTGAATTTCACAGCAGCCTATGTGGAGGGCACCATTTCTGGAAGACTACAACCCACAAAATTCTCAGAGCAGGGTACTACTGGCCCACCTTGTTCGTTGATGTCCATAGAAGAGTTAGAGCCCGTATCCCATGCCAGAGATTTTTAGGGAAGCAACAACTCAAGTACCTGCCTTTAAAGCCTATAGTTGTTTCGGGACCTTTCCAGCAATGGGGCCTAGATTTTATTGGAGAAATCCACCCTGCTTCTAGTGGGAAGCACAGATGGATCCTGACTGCCACAGGTTTCTTTACTAAATGGATTGAATCTATCCCCACCAGGAGTGCTTCCCACAAGGTAATCATTGGGTTCCTGGAAGACCTCATCGTAAGGTTCGACTGTCCAAGAAAGATTGTTACTGATGACGCAGCCTCTTTCAAGGCTGAGCCGTTAGTCAAGTTCTGTGAACAATTCGAGATCAAACTGATTCACTCCACCCCATACTATTCCCAAGGCAATGGTCTAGCAGAAACCTCCAACAAAAGCCTAATAAGGATCATCAAAATATTACTGGAGGACAACAAAAGGGCATGGAACTCGAAGCTGAAATTCTCTCTATGGGCCGATCGGGTGACCACAAAGAGATCTATAGGCATCTCCCCTTTCCAGTTAGTTTACGGAGCAGAAGTTGTCTTCCCTTCTCAGCTGGCTATTCCCGTAGCGAAATTCTTCCAGGACTATCAAGAAGAACCCAATGACATGATCAGAAGAATCCATCAACTGGTAGAAGTCCAGTAGGCCAGAGAGCAGGTAATGATCAGGATTCAAGACCATTAGCAGATGACCAAGCAGGTATTCAATAAGAAGGCCAAGAAGAAGGAGTTCAAGATAGGAGACTTGGTACTGAAATGGGATGCTCCTAGGCAAGATAAGGGCAAGAACGACAAATTTGAAGCCTTGTGGATCGGGCCCTTCAAAGTCTCTGCAGTTTTCTCAAATAACACGTACAGGTTGCAAGATTTGGAGGGAGAAGAAGTTTTCAACAGCCCAGTAAATTGGCATTTTCTGAAAAAAAAAAAAATCTGAGCCTTCGGTGGCTCCTGTGTTATGTAAATATTGTCCTTTTGGTTCTTTGTTTATTTTTACTTTTGTTTTTCGGCTTATTAAATGACTCCATAGCCCAACAACAAGGCAATGGAACTGCAAAATAAGTCCTTAGAGAATCACAGGGACGACTCTATCCCCCATGGAGCCTAATGTTAGTAACATTTCTTGTCTTCGACATAAGGATATCCAGGTTTGCAAGTTGCAGGAGAAGCGCCTGAGTGCAACACAGAAAAATCTCATTTCAGGCTTCCAAACAAGCAAGCGGGCAAGATTATATTGTCGACGGTCCAGATTCATCCATAAGGGCGGATCGAAGGTTGGCAGGAAATCGCGGATAGCAGAGGTGCACCGGTATTAGAGCAATGGATAGTGCCCATGTTGTGCATAGGAAAGGATAGCAGTCGTCCATCCAAAGGATGCGTGGCGTGAGATCTAGTCGCGTTGGTGTTTCGGCAGTCACAAGTTCAAAGGGTAAGGGTTCTATGTCATTCTGCATCTTGAAACCCCGAACCCCAAAAGCATCGAAAGCGCTCAAGGTCAGGCCCGTAGTATCGAGAAGCAATCTCAGTCATCCATCTAGAGGAGACACCTGGCGCGCGATTAGGCTCCTCTCCTTTTCGCCCATCGTGATTTCGAGGCATAAGGAGAAGCTCCTTCATATTCCCGATGCGCGAGGTGCCAGGAGCATCTAGGACTCGGGCCCACAGAATCATCGAGTGAGTTCAGGACCGTCAGATCTAAGGGGACGTGTGGCGCCCAATTAAACCATATCGGCGTTTCGCCCATCGCAATTGTGAAAAGCGAGGATTAACTCCTTCCTATTCATGAACGTCGAAAGTGACTTTGAGAGTAAGCGAAGGGTCATAGCCTGTGGTCATTTGGGAAAGAAAAAGAGCTGTGTAAAAGGGGCCCAAGACATCAAGTCCAGTCGCCGAAAGGATCATCACGATCTCTAAGCGGCATTTGATTCGACCTCTATCCTGGTTTTCGCTTGGAGTAAATGAAGGAGAGAAGGGGTGGTTGAAACCTCTCCTCATGCATTAAGCGTAAGATATGGGGGGTCTAGAAAGCGGTCTGCTCGAGAGGGTCCTATGTACCGTCTTTTCCAAATAAGCCATGCCGAGTCCTCGACTAGCCAGAGGAGGTCTGCACACGCTAACTTGGCTCTTAATGGCTCAACTACTTCCCTTGCAAGAGCCATGCGCAGTTAAGGTGGCGTCTGACGAAGAGTATCTGTCTGAATTCGGCTAAAGGGACACCAAGCCTTGGATGACTAAGCACGTCGCTGTTAGGTGAATTTTATGAGTATATAGACTCAGTCTTTGTGTTTTGTAATGAATCGATGGTAGAGTGAAGCTCTCGACTGTAAAGTTTTAAAAGACATTCTAGATTTTTGGTTATGCATCTGTATGTGAGATTTCTTGTTTCATGGCAGACAATCTTTCTTGCTCCATCTAATTTTCACCTCATGCTGAGAGAGTTTGTGAATGACTGATTCGTGCGAATTTTTCAATCATGTTATGATAAAGGATTTATTGTTGCATTGTTGTATTCTCTAGTGTTTTGCATTTGAATGTAAGAAGATCTTGCGTATAGATGCCTTCTCCTACAGCTTGTTAGAAACCTGATGTTTACGATAGACCTTTTCAGTTCTCTTATACAAGTCTTCCCCCTACTCACCCTTACTACGACTCACTGTCTGAAGTTTATCTAAGACCTCATTTGCCCATGCATGCCTAGCCTAGTTTCAGAGTTAGAACCATATGGCGTTGAGTTAGATTCCATTTGATCACCTCTTTTATAAACAAATCGTGACATAAACTGATGGGTGTTGGGCTCTGATCCTGCTGCAATCCGGGGGTTACTTCTGATGCTAACATTTCTGACGTCATTGTCGGGGATGAAGTTGAAGATTTTCCCCGGGATTGAACGACATTGAGCCTCTGATTCTAAAGGTGCATCAGGTATCAGAGCCTTTGAAGATTGCTACTATGCACTTGGTGACTCCATTGGTATGACTCCACTATGGTGAACCTATTGTATTAATTATGGCTTTCAGAGGTAGACACATGCGGTCTCATCCACAACTGCCTCTAGCTACACCTGAAACTGATCTGGAGGTGTTTCTCAGAAAAGGAAAGGCCTCTGGAGAAGAAGATTCCACCGCCGAACCAGGTAATCCACCATCTCTTTCTATAGGAACTTCATTTTATCCTCCTCAGTTTCTTAATAGACCTCATTCTGAGGTTTCCCGTTTCCTGAATTTCGGGAGTGTTCCTGCTGATTTTTCCCCTCCTGGTCTGGGATTGGAGGGAGAAACCCTTGTCACTCCCCTCTCCTCTGAAGTTGTACTTTGGCATAGACCTCGGACCACAGAAGATTTCCCCACTCCTATATTTACCACTCCTTCACAAGGAGGAGCATCTATTGACTTAAGCCTGTTAGCCTTCTCCTTAAATCCCCTTTTGTTTCCCATCCCACTGAGAGACTCATTCCTAGTAGCCCCTTCGCGAACTCCTTCTCCTCCAAGTTCTCTTCCACCTAATATTCCTATGGCTGGTTCTAATCCCCCTCTAAACAGACTGGATGCCATAGTCACTCCCAGATATGCTCCCTTAATCCTACCCCATCCTATGAATCCTCTCCCTGCTAGAGATTACTTGAAGTACATGCCCAAGTTCATAGGGGAAGGGGACATAACTGCAGAAGAGAACATGGCTGCTTTCTATAGTTATGCAGACAACCTGAACATTGAAAATGAAGATGTCTGGATGAGATTCTTCATCCAGAGCCTGGATGGCGAGGTGAGGAAATGGTTTAGAGGATTGGCTCCCGGATCTATTGCTGGGATCGAAGCTCTGGACAATGCTTTCTTGAGACAGTGGGGGGATAGGAAGGATTTCATGTATTACATGAAAAAGTTCGGGTCTTTGAAGAAGATGGAAGGAGAGTCCATCTCTGACTTCTCCAAAAGATTCAATAAGATGTATAATAAAATTCCTGCCGAAATAAAGCCCTCATAAGCTTCTGCCAAGATCTCTTATGCTAGTGCGTTTGGTCCTGATTTCTATATTTTATTGAGAGAAAGAAGAGCCACCTCCTTATCTCAAATGAAAGATGCAGCCATAGAGGTGGAATCTAATGTATTAGAATATAATAGACTGAGGAACAAGGCTGACGCAGACAGGAGAAAGGGAAGATTTGAAGCCTCAACTTCTAGTCCATCATTGCCTCACCCTCGAGTGGATGAACTGACCAAGATGGTGAATTATCTATCTGCAGAGATGGAGAGAATGAAGGTGGAGGGGAGACAAGCGTACAAGGGCCCTCAGAACACCAAAAACAAAGGAGGTTTCAAGAGGCCAAACAATATTACTTCCCCAATTGTGCAAAGAGAGAGGGGAAGAGACAGAGAAGACCAGAAAATTCAGGCCCCTTTCCAAAACAATTTTATGGCCGAGGAAGAAGAAGGGGAAACAAGGGAGCTTGATCCTGAAATCCATTGCTTCATATATACTCCGCCTTTTCCTCATCTGACTCAATCAGCATACGAGGAGTCTCTCATAGACAGTGAGCTAAATGAACTGAGCAAGGGAGGCAAGGCGAGTGGCAGCCAAGGCAGGTATGATCTAAGGTCTAAGAAAAAGACAGTAGCACCTGATGTTCCTGAGCAGTACACTAGAATAGAGAAACCTACTAAATAAGTAGCAGAAAGTCACAGAGGTAAGAAGACCCGACCCCTCTCTCCCATAGTCTAGAGTCATGTTCCCTAAATAAGAGAAATCCCTAAGCTTACAACTTCTTTTAATTTCGAGCATGAAATCCAAAAGATCAGAATCC
>SNQJ01S0094287.1:1224-14796 GCA_010110895.2 Picea sitchensis
AAAAAGAGAATGGCGAGGACATTTTCCAAAATATTCAAGTCAGCATATAAGGAATTGTGTGATTAAAGATTAGAAAACAACATACCTCTACTCACCCAAAATGTAGATGAACTATGCGATAGAAATGTAGTTGTTGCGGCTGTTGGATCAGGAAAATGTGACTGGTGTTGTAGCTGCAACTGTTGTAACTACTAGAGAAAAGAATATGTGACTGTGACTATTGGAAGATGGAAGGTGTCACTGTTTCAAGATCATGAAAATGTAACTGCGGTTGTAGTTGCATTGTTGTACTGTAACTGTTGTAACTCCAACTATTGTAACTGTTGAATCATAGAATGCGAAGTGGAGGGATCTGAACTGCTTTTGATGAATCATGGAAAATAGGAAGTATGAAAGTGGATGGTGGTAATCTCATATAGATGAATTCATGTTGTTGTTACTACTGAGGGAGCCAGAAAAAAAGTATATAGTCTTCACCTGCTACAAACCCGATGGTACAATTCTAATCATGTGAAAGGATGTGTTGATGTCGAGAAAGAAGAGAAATCATTGGATTATTGACCATTGATGAATGTCTTTAACCAATGCGAGGAAACTCACCATTGATGTCAATGAGAGCCAAGGTACCCGAGTACATCTTGCGAAGTGTGAATGGATGTGCTAAGGTCGAGCCATTTGCAAGATATGATGATCAAGGGACATTGATGTATTCCCATGAACGTCAGCATGATAACTTGGCATTAAGGCATGCAAGCCTCTAGGTACTCAAAATGGACTCTAGTATATTTCCCAGATAAGGTGTTGAGGTCGATGTGGCAAGACTGTTGAAAGGTGGGCCTTAAGGAATACCACATCAGTCAACATGAGTTTTTATAAAATGATTGGTAGGACTAAAAGATAAATCTCAGTAGCAACAGTGTGTATGGAAAGGCAATGTAATCATGGAAATGGAGTTTGTTTTATTTAGAAGGAAAACTGGAAAGGCAAAAATGAACTGAAAAAAGATAAAGGAAATGATGTATGCAACTCAGAAAGATAGGGATGTGCAAAGTCATGATGGATAAGGCAATGGAAGATGGATTCAAAACAGGGATAATCAATGCACTGACAAGGAGTAATTTAGGTAAGCATATCATGACACAAAATGGTTTATGAATAGGTGTAGTAACAACATGTTACAAATACAAGAGTAACAACATGTAAAATACATGTGTAACAATATGTAACACATGTGTAATAGCATGTAAAATACATGTGTAACAACATGTAACACATGTGTAACAACATGTAAAATAGATGTGTAACAACATCGTCATGAAATGTATAATGAAGATCAACTCCTTGAAACTGTTTATCAAAGCATGTTTTTTCTGAAAAATGTTGCTATTCATGAAAAATCTCTTCAGGAGCGAAATTGATGGTCGTTGAACCTGAAAAAAGTTAGTACTAAACTTGAAATCAAACATGTGAGATCATTCTAAACTGCATACATTAGTACAAAGGCGAGCAAATTGAATTTCAAAAATAAAGTGCAGTTTTACCTCTCACCTTTGCTATTTTTCTAGTTGATTGATGTCAAAGTGACTTTGAAGAAAACAAAATATCATGAAAAAAAAAAACATGCATTCGTATTATTTTCAGGAAGTGAATGAAATGTCCATTTGTAATTTTCATAATTTTACAATTTTTATGTATTTTCCATTCATAGTTTTACAATTTTTAGGGTTTTAGTTTTATTCTGCTAATCCACACAAAAAGATAATGCAAAGAGAAAAAAAACAAAGAAATCAAAATTAAAGTCAGATCTGCATTTTTCGACATTCATTGCAAAGTGTGTAAGAGCACTATGGTTTTATTTTTAGCAAATCTTCAAGCCACAAAAGTTCAGAAAGTGTAAATATGCTACTTAGATTCACTTTCAAATTTATGAAAGCAATGGAAAATCGACTTGTTCCGTTAAACACAATTGCGTTGTTGTATGATTGGACCTAGACATCGTTAGATATAATGAAAATTTCAAAGAATAGTGTTCCAAAGAATCCAACAACAATCATCAAGCAAACGATCCTGGCATAAAAAACATTAGTGTAATGAAGCATTGTGTAAAATAGAGATATCCAGTGAGCATGAGAAAAGAATCAACTTTCTGCATAAAATCCAGCATAGGCACAAGGATTGACATAAATCTCTTGGGCTAATTTTTAGTTACTTTTATGATGAAAAATACTTTGCAAGCCTAACCATCTCTTCTAAGACATGATCCCAGTGTGTTTTTGAATGTAACGACAATGTACTTCCCCCTCCCTGTCGTGTTGAAGTTGTCTACTGATGAAAAACTCAAGAAAATTCATCATTCATTTCATAAGCAAGTGCATTGTGAGCTACGCGATATCGAGCAAGTTTATCAAGTTTAACGTGTGAGATTTTTTTGCTGAGTAGTGTGGGATGCATTCCTGCACAACCTACACAAAAAAATTGAGCCAAAGGATATGAAGATCCACCCCATCACCCACTTTTTTCAATGTGTCTGGATAATGGCCTCGGTCATGTTGATAATGCACAATGAATGTTGGGCTTGTTTGATTGGAAGAAGGTGCATAATGCAAAAACTGATGCAGGGCAGCTTGGCTTTACCATCACATAATGTGGAGTGTTGCGTAAGGATTGTATGCTTGGGGCGAATTCATTTTGATCGTTATCCAAAGCTCTGTAAAAAATGATCTTCTAATTTCCTTTATTTGACAGATCCTTCCACAACACTTCTCAAGATGAAGGACTCTCATATTCCTAGGATAGATGTCAGGCCAACGATGCAATTCTGGTAAACTAGAGAAACATTTTCACTCAAAAAATTCATCCATTACCGTTAAGTTTAGTTTTCCACTGTGCCTACGTCATACACCCTAATGAATGGCTAAACTTTCAAATTATGCCTAGTTTTCAGAAAAAAAAAAAAAAAAAAAAAAAATCGATTCTGTCAAAAACCGATCAGGCATCATCCCTTGGCTACCAATAGAGGGAAAGAATGGGTGAAGATACGAGTAAAGAGTCTCACCTTCCTACCTCTCTTGATCGAGTGACTCAAATCTAATAATATTGGTAAGTATAGAGAGGATACCATGATTTATGATAGCTGGATGAGATGGCAGTTCTCGAACAGTTTTCTATAAATTTTGACAGAAGAATTAGCCCACAGTTTGGATAAATTAGTTAGAAAGAAAAATGGTTCCATTTTTTAAATTGATTCGATTAGAAAAATCACAGAGAGATTGGCCATTAGACTTATTTATGGAAAACATTTTGAATCAGCCTTCCTAATTGACTGATAAGCCAGGGTGGACAGTGAAGATACAAATCATTGGCTATATTGGGTGGGAGATGTTCAACTGATACAACTCAAACAGTTTATTCTAGCATCGTGTGAAAGTGTTTATCTCTTAACCGATTTTATTGCACCGTTTGTTGTAATGTTTGTTGCACTGTTGGAATGTAGGTTTTAGGCAGCAACTGAATAGTGCTAGAATGATTACATTCCAATTACTGGCAGTGATATTCAAGGAATCTACTCAGGAAGAAATGTTGGATCATGTTGCTGTAGAATAATATCATCCTGATTTGTTTTGACTTTAATCAATATTTAAGTAAAGGCAGTGAGAAATGACATTGTTAATAGTTTGGCCCATATTTCTCCATCAACGACATAGTCCAATTATTGATATGAAGTCCGAATTGAATGCTAAAATCATCGAGAGAAAATTCCAGCTTCCCAATTATTGAAAAGATACAAACAGAATTCAAGCCCGAATGTTGATTCATCGGAGATGAGAAGGTGGAGCAGTAAACCATTGGATTCATTTTCTTGATAACGTGGATGTGAGAGAAGACTAACGACAGGATTATTTCATTTTTTTGTGTTGCAGGAAACAACTCAAACCAAAAATGAACAGGAAACTTCAAACCACAAACTATTGCAACAGGAAACAAATTTTTTCACAGTTTAAATGGAATTCAACTGACCACAGTTTAGCATTGTTTCATCATGCCGCGACAGTTCAGTGGGGTAAAAATCATGAATTTGCAGACCATTTTCACCGTCATCAACCAAAATTCTTTCTGAAATCAATTTAGACATCCTATTTTCTGATCGGTGTTTTATTTGTTATCCTACCTACTCTATGCTAATTAGAAATTAAATATTAGTTACATGTAGTCAAACAACCAATATAGCCAAGAACGTCAAAGTAATAAGAATATATTATATTTCAATTTTGCAACTAAGGGTTGGAAATATGTATAATCATGCGAAATCTGTTGTTGAAACTCTAAATTAACAAAATAAAAAGAAAAAATAAAATAATCTAACCTCGTAGTCGCTTGAAAAAATTGTTCGATATAGATTTCGTAGGCGTAGTTTCCCTTGCTCAGATCATGTTGCAACTCCTCATTGTCCTCCTCAAGTTCCTCAGATGTTGATTCCTCTTTCGTTTCTAGAGGAGTATTTAAGCTTTGGGCTGATGTCAAGATATCCTCTTCCTGAGAAGAAGAAATCCCATCTTTCGCAAGGATCTGAGCGAGTTGTTCCAAGATGACACTCATAGTTAAATCATATTGCAAAAGGGGTTCTTACAACACCCAAATCAAAATAAAAAAAAATGAAAATCACACTTGCTGAAACACATGAAAACCTCTTCACAGTTGCAAAAATTGAAATTGCAGAAATTGAAATTGCTAGAATTCAAATTGCAGAAATTGAAAGTCACACTCTGCATGCTCTGTCCCAAATGAGGTCGATGTATTACCTCAGATTTAGGAATAAATTTGCAGGGAGAACATGATGAGTCTCCAGTCAAGTAGCTTCTATCACCCCTTACCAACACATGCAGACACACTTGCAGGAATTGAAATCTACACTTACGCTTGCAGGAATTGAAATCTTCACTTACGCTTATAGGAATTAGAACACTCCCTACATGCCCTTACCCATATGTCACCTTAGATTTAGGATCATGACTAATCATACTTGCATGAAAATTCAAACTAAAATTCAATCCCCTTGCACTGTCCTCGGCAACGACGCCAAAATGTGGGGTGAAAACATTGATGTATTAATTACGTTGTAGTACTTTCCCAACCATTTAATTTGTCAATACAGGTTCATAGACTTACGAAGCACATGCACTATATGTCCAGGATTGAAGTATAACTAATCTAATCTAATTTTTTGAAATCAAATTAATCTAGGAAATCATTGAAGTTCACTAACTAGGAAAGAAAGAAATTGGATAAGGTAAAAACAATAGAACATGTGAAGAGTTGAATGAAAATTTACATATGTGAGCTCACACAATAAATCAATATCAAATTATATTACAAGAATCAAATGACAAAGCATGAAAGAATAACATTGAAAGAATCAACCCCAGATGGGGTGCCACGTCGTAGAGCCGAGCCACGCGGGATAACGCCAGGATGCACCATTAATACAACCACCGGTGACCATCCCCTCAACAATTAAACGAGAATGAAACCATGTAGCATTATCCAGGAGATGAGGCCCTTCATGCAAGTGACCAGTACAACGCACCAGAGCACTTGGAAGCTATCCTTAATGGCCATGGTAGTCGTCGTCATCCTCCTCCTTATCACCCGCCTCGACAGCATTGAGCGACATTCGCTAACTGTAGAGTCAAATGCAGAGCTGAATTTCGCAGAGCCGATTTTTGTAGACCCACTGGAGCTTTGGAGCAGATCCATTCACCCACAGGGAACCATGGAAATCTCTAGGTTCTTGATTATGTCTAGAGCACGAGGAAAGCCATGTAGGGACACATCTTGGTACACAGTTGAATCTCGTCGGTAGAGGCAGAAGAAATTAGAGTAGGCGTTGGCCATGGCGTCCTTGCGAAGACACAAGAAACCTCGAACGCCTCCAATGGCATACGTGGAAGAGATCACCCTAGACGAGGCCAGGCAAAGCTATCCGAAGCTCCTTCTGTTCATAGTCCTGGACAATTGGAATCCTCCCACTGATTTCGGCATTGATGACAAGATTTCTCCTTCGGGCAAACTGCTCGGTTCCAGTGCAACTCGCCCGGTAGAGGAATTCACCACCTGCTATGTTGAAGAAGAGACCTCGTCCTCCACAAAAGGTATAAACGACTCACCCATTGGTGCACCTACGGAGGCAGTGACTCAGCTATTAAACCGGTCGGCATATCAAGGCAGTGAATCACATGCAAGCGAAGGAGCAACGGGGCCAATTCCCTTAGCCTTTGCTGATGACAATTGGCAGGACCAACATCCTTTCACCAATCCAGGGTACCTAGCTCTAATCTTTGATATGCGGAGCCTGTTGGATGATCAGATCTTTTGCATCGTTTGAATCGACCATCGACTCGACATGTTGTTCGCTTATCACTCTAGGACTCTCCCAAAAAGGCAATGCCCTACGTGCACGCAAGCCTATGCATTTCCAGCAGGATGGCGAAGGCATGAGGACGAGGACGAGCTGACTGGATAAAAGGTTTAGTGATGTTCTTAGTTAGCAATCTTTTTTTGTTTTCAAACGAGGTCTTTGCTCAGTTAGATCTTAGTTATGTTGTAACTAGGTTTTCAGTACACAAACTAAACTTAATGGCTAGGCGTCCTGGTTTCCTTCAGGCAAGACTACACTCTGATAGTTTTGTTTGCTTGGAAATAAATGGCATAGAATGCCCAACTGTCTCGGTTTCCTACTTAGGCGGGACAACTGGCATCATAAACAGACTCTGTATCTCGGCAATGATAATATAACAGGTTCTTCCCCTCCAACCCTTTTTAATTAAAAAAAAAAAACAATGAAATAATCAAAGCTAAGTCCCCTTCTCCTAATTACAGACTAAATTATGAATTACATGCCCTTCATGAAGAGAGCACTCTCTTATATGCATGAAAGTCTTGAAGAGTGAATGAAGAGTGTCATGAAATTCTGAGATCCACTTCATTCTCTCAACCACTCTCAACTACCTTCCCATTGTACAGATATAGTCCCTTCAAATCCTCCACACATCCCTCACATATCTTAGATGGGTATGCCAATAAATCTTCATGATATTCTCCTTGAAATGGGATTGAATAATTATCTCCCTTGAAATTGTGGAGGAGATATACGTGAAATCTTTTGAATTAAACCTTCACATATTCCTACATTACAAAGCTCACATATATTTGATATATTAGTGAAAACATGTTAATTTATAATATTTAATCACAAAATTCACTTATAATACTAAAATGAATAAAGAGGAAAATAATAATGTGAGCAAGAGTGTCATAATTACAGATCCACTATTCTCTCAACCACTCTCAACTACCTTCCCATTATTACAAGATATGATCCCTTCAAATCCTCCACACATCCCTCACATATCTTAGATAAGGTATGCCAACCAAATCTTCCATGATATTCTCCTTGAGAATAGGATTGAATAATTATCTCCTTGAAATTGTGGAGGAGATATACGTGAAATCTTTTGAATTAAACCTTCACATATTCCTACACATTACAAAGCTCACATATATTTGAGATATTAGTGAAAACATGTTAATTTATAATATTTAATCACAAATTCACTTATAATACTAAAATGAATAAAGAGGAAAATAATAATGTGAAACCCAAATGTATTTATGAAAATGGTATGATGGAAGGTTAATGGGAAAATGAAATGTAAGGAATAGTGAAGGGAAAGGTGGATGAAAATGAGACATTTCTGAGTCCTAACACATAACAACTCCTACTTGGTTGTATAGTCTCATACAATCAATTTTCCATACTTGTACATATCTTCCTTCACTATATCCCATGCATTTACACACTTTCTTGCATTGTATCCCATGTATGTATGCACCCTAACTAACATGTACAATGAGTACAACTCCATACTTATTGTTGTGGCTTAGATCTACCAAATATTCTTCTGGCTTCCCATGTTCTCTCTTCGCCCTGGTGTTGACCTTATACCTTTCTTTTATTTCACTCCTCTATACACAATTTTCTTCTTCTAAGTTTGTTTTGATCCTACAATATTAATGTGTCCTACGACTTGCACTTCTATTTTTCGTAGTCTACATATTCTTCCTTACTTAGTCACTTTATTATATTCATCGATTCATGGGTTGGAGGACTCATGGAATCATTGTATATCTTTTTTTTTTCCATAAGACTGCTACCAACACTTGTTTCCTTTTTCTTTCATCGCAAACTCACTGACTCATGGACTTGTAATTCGATATCTTTTCCTTCCTTTTAAGTTCATTCGAGAGGTATCGACACTTAACTATTTTTCCTTTCACAGTGGTTTTTTGGGTTGGAAGAATTTCATTTTGATTCGAATATTTCTTCCACCCAGACTCCCTGCCATGATGTTTCCTATTTATTTCACACTTCTTGAGTTAAATATAATGTTGATATTACAAACTTAACTACTAAATTTGAATTTTGAAAAGCCTAATATTAATGACATTTTTTTTGAGGTAATCAAATTTATTCCATATTAACTCTTCCATTGAAAACAAGATTCAAGTATTGTTGAACAAGATTTTATCATTGTTCTAAACGGTATTACGAAGAATTTCATCAACCTGGTAAAGATGGCTGAGAGAAAACAACAATTCTACAGGGATACTTTTAATTTGTTCACTATAGAATATCATAATTACCACAAATCGAGATCATATTGGTATTGTTATCACACAGTTTGTAGTTTAGGTCACAGGCTAAAGGATAGAGGACAAACTGGCGCAACAGGAACCTTCCCCACCCAATGTCACCTCGATGGGGAGTTTCTTTCTGTTTAGGGAGGTTAGCCCAAGGGAGACGTCCCCGGTAACCTAGGGTTTGAAGAGGTAGAAGATACAAGGTCAAGTTTTAGAGTTCCCTCCTCACAGGTTACCACCAATGTCAGACAGTCCGACTGATCAGCCAATAAAAGAAGTGTATGCCCTGTTGAAAACGCCTTCCCAGAACAAGACAACAACAACACAATATATATTTGTAGGCTATAACTCAAAGGTTTAGTACTTCTTTGACTATCTGATATTATTCAATAAGAAATTGTAAAGCAATAGATATAGAATGTGTTAGCACTTGGTAAATTTCCTAGAGGTTGATAACAGAAGAAATCTACTAAGGTAACTTTATCCAACCACTTTTGAAGCTGGGATCTAGCCCTTCCAACTTCATAGAGGGATCTCTCTGTATGATTTAGCTATGTTTCCGATTTTAAATATTACGCTAGGTAAAGTAATAGGTCGGGTATGTTGTCAAAGTGTTTTCAAATTGGTTGAGACAGTCTACACATCCATTGGGCTATGGGGTCTGTGTTTTAATAAAATATGAAATACAAACCAGAAACGCAAAAGATAAACTTCTACAGGGCGAGATAATATAATCACTAGATCTTTCAGTAGCTTAAATGATGAACATTAGAAAAGATGAGGAAGATAATTGCAACAAAGAAGCAGTTAAGAATTTCCTTATTGAAAACACCAGAAGATAAAACACTAAAATATTTTGAGTCGGAAACATGGTATACAAGATAAATCCTACAGCATCCGTTACTCTTAAAGATTATATTTAGAAAACAAATTGATGACAAAGTGAGAATAACATTCAACTTAGAGAGAAAACATCACTAGTGAATACATGCAAGAATCCTGTAAAAGTGCCTCCTTTTTATTAATGGAAGATCTCTTCAA
Organism: Picea sitchensis; assembly: GCA_010110895.2. Taxonomy (NCBI): domain Eukaryota; kingdom Viridiplantae; phylum Streptophyta; class Pinopsida; order Pinales; family Pinaceae; genus Picea; species Picea sitchensis. The sequence goes on from SNQJ01S0094287.1 coordinate 10,963, forward strand.
AATATTACAGTCTGATAGCGTCAGGGTGTGAAGATCAACAACCCTCAATACTTCGAAAGGTGAAGTATTTATAACTCAAATTACAACAATCCTGTCATTAATGACCAGGACGTGCTAAATCTATTTTTAGCCTAACTAACTTAACAAAATTCCTAAATCTAGGAACTGATTGATGATGTGATGTAACTGCATGCTGATTTCTGGGTGGGCCGTTGATGAAGCTTCTGCATGACTTCATCTGACTGGACAACTAACAGGACCGGTACAACTCATCTGCTAATCGATCAGATCACAAAGCTCTTCCCATCTGAGATGACTGGGCACGTTGACTTTGAGCAGTCTTCGATACACTTCATCCATTTCTGTATACTTGGCGAATGTAGGCCTGGTGAGGAATATGTATCGAATCTCGTGTTGGATACTGATGTTCCAATTCTACTCTGATCTTCTCGATGGCCTGTTTGCTTCTCAGCACCAACTCATTCTGCTCGAACATGATCTGGATCATTGGCCATATTTCATTCATGGACATAGTGATGTCTATCCATACATTCTCTTTAACCTCGGCCAAAGTCTTTCCTGCCACTGTCTTCTTCCAGAGCTGTTGTAACTCCTGCTTGAGCTCCTCTGTCACCTTCTTTTCCTTGGAGAGGCTGGTCTGGAAGGATGTTTTGAGTTCCTGAAGGTTCTCAACTTCCTTTTTAAGCCTGTTGATCTCTATCTCCGACAGGTTCATCTTTTCCATGGATTTAGCTAGGTCGGTTGTCTTCTCCTGTGATGTCAATGGAGTTGCGGATGGGACTTCTGTCACTGATGCTGCACTTACTCCTAAAATCGGAATAGTGCTCAATGGAATGACTTCCATTGGCTTCAGTTTCTCTTTCTCTTTTAGTAACTTCTCCATCTCAGCTTCCATTTCTTTAAGTTGTGCATTCTGCTCCATGAGAAGCTTTAGCATCTCATCTTTCTCTCCTTCTTTTTACGCTATGTCCTTCGCTTGCGAGTCCTCTATGGGCGGGAGTTTCAGTTGTTTTCTCAAGGAGGCTATGTCAGCATTTTTCTTCTTTATCATTTCCTCCGCTGCTTTGATGTTCGAAGGATCATAACCGATCTTGAGGACCAGCTCCTCCAAAGTTTTGATCCTATTTTCCTTTGCAAAGGATGAAATCTTCTCCATCTTGAGCTGTGTTTGAACATTGTTCAGGGACACCTGTAATTTTGAAGCAGTAGCAGAAGCATGTGCCAACGTATAGAAAACCATTTCCCCTGTCTGCTTGTGCAGATCCATCTGATCGGCTGGATGCACGTCCTTCGTCTGAAACTCAAAGGTGGCCCTCTTGTAGTCAGTGATCTCCTTGGGGTCTGGTACCTGTGCCTAGAGAAAGGCCATGTGCATTCTTCCCTTTTCTGTGTCAAATGCAGACAACAACCTATGTTGCGCATTTGACGTCTACTTCCAAAACTAAGCGCAAGTACTGCTGGTCAAGGTCTGGTTCTTTTTCTTTATCAGCTCATACTTCTCGAAGATACTTAGCTTCGGTCCCCCCTTACCTGGCTGGGTGGTCAACGGAGGATATGTAGATTTCTCCGTCACTACTGAGGTTATGGCCTTATGGAAGCTTGACTCGAAGGGTGGAATAACATACTTGGTCACTGTGGTAGGTGGGGCTTCTTTTTCTTTAGTCGAGTCAGGAACTGAAATTGTCTTGGGCCTCTTAGTGTGCAGTTGGAACTCTTCAGACGATACCTCCGTGACAGGAGGAGATAAATCTTGTTGAGGCCTTTTTTCCTTCAGGACCTGTGGCGTTGTTGTTTGAGATACCGTGGCTGGGGGATCCTGCTGTTCTACTTCAATCAATGTGTTAGGCTCCTAGGATGCCTGATTTGCAAACCTCTTAATTTCAGGCCTAGACACATGAATGTAAGGGATGTTTTTGTTCTTCACCCTCATCTCTGAGATGATCCCACATGGATCATAATGCCATGGGAAACTCAGGAAGAACTTCATTTCTCTCAACATCCGATCTTCTTCTTCCCCAGCACCATGACTGTTGCAGATGAAGGATCCAATTTTCCCCTTGATTCTAAGTTGTTGCTTTTTCTTCATTGATACAAAATGGATATCACCTGAATTCATAATCTGCCTTAAATATTCTAGAGAAAAGATTCTGACAGGAAAATACTTGGGCATCTTATACGGTGCCAACTCGCACCCGTATACTCTGATATTGGTATGATTTTGATACAGGTACCAATCCCTGGTCTTTGTGTTGTCCGAGAGGTGCAAGATCCTCTAAAATTCATCGTTTATTCGAGGCTTGAGCCTGCCACCTAGCATGCTTACCACAGGGTGGTAGAACTGATCGATGAACTCCTTGAAGTTGTACTCTATGGAGTTGTGCTTGAGCAAGGAGGTCCATGTTGTGACTGCCTGAGGTCTATCATATGCATCCATCTTCTGCATGGAAAATCCAAACTTATCTGCCTGGAAGAAGATGAACAAGTATTCTAGTATCAATGAATATCTAAACATGCCTTCAATGTCGAAATTCACGAACTGTTCGTGAATATTGTCTGCCAAGAATGTGCTGAAATCAAACTGGGTGGTGGGATTTTCGTCGGTAGAGAAGATGGATAGAAAACCAGAATGGGTTCATCTACCCATTGGTCAGAATAGTATCCTAACAAAGCACAAAGGGATGAAATGACCTGGTTTCCCTTAGTGGAGAACATGGACGACGGGTAAGGAGGATTTGTTGAGGGGAATTGAGCGGATGGGGGAAAGAAGAGCTCGAATATTTGATCTCTTTAGGGGAAGGTCATTTTCTGGTACAATTCTGTGAGAATTTCCAGATTGAAGGGAGATGCAGAGTCGGCTCGGGGGATTTGCATCATCTGGTCTATGGATTCGGGCGTGATGAGAAACAGGATTTCTCTGGACAAGGAGATGACGAATCTTTGTTCGGGAATATTGTGGGCTTGACACTTAAGCGCGAACTCAGGAAAATGGTGGATCTAGGGAAAGAGGTAGAGGGGTAAATTGGACTCCCAGAGTCCAATTTCATCACTCTGGTCCAGGAAAACCTCCCTGAGCCATGAATGGAGGTCTGAGAAATCAAAATCGAATTTGGTATATGCGATTAATCGGTCTTTGTCTACCAGTGGGATCTTGTCCAGGTCGATGGGAGGCGGGAGAAACAGATTCTCCTCTCCTTTTGCTTGTTTGGATTTTGGCGCCATCTCTGCAACAATACCTGTAATAAAACACAACGTTCGTGGGGGAGACTGACTGTGGAGGAGGACAACGGACTGTAATAGAGGAGTAAGCACTGAATTTCTTTGGTGCGATGGGTGAATAGCGAAAATAAGGGGAAAAACAATAGTTTTATTTAAACGGGGGTCGGTTGGGCGCGGGTGACAGGTCAGCTGGATAACGGACAACTTATCCAGTAATAAATGGCCAACGGATCACTTGAGGATGAGATGGTAGGTGACGGTGGCGGAGGGATACTGATGGGTGTTGAGGGGGCTATCGATTGGAGGTAAAAGTCATAGTAAGGGGCTTGCCATGAACGAAAGGGGGGTGGGGACTGACAACAGTTATGGGACGTGACTGGTTCAGGAAAGGTGGAGGGTGACGTCCAGTGGTGATGGAGGTCTTTCAGATAGCAGATGGTGACGAGAATCGAGGCAATAGATCATCTCCACGTATAACAAGGGACCCGCAAGAGGAAGAAAACCATTTTGGATCCCCCCCCTTCAGTTAAAAGAAGATCATCTGGGGGGGTCCGAAATCCATTTTGGGTCGTTGATCTGCGCACCTGTTTCTAACCT
>SNQJ01S0094287.1:31964-56149 GCA_010110895.2 Picea sitchensis
TGTTGGAAATATAACTGAGAGGGGGGGGGGTGAATCAGTTATGTATATAAGCTTGAATCTTTTCCTGTAATTTTTTTATTCTTTTTAGATTATTATTTAATGTGTTGTTGATAACTTAACATGCATATATATACAATATTTGATCAATCACACAGAATACAAAGAGACATTGATTTTCATGAGGAAACCCATAAAGGGTGAAAACCTCTTCTTCTTAGGATGCCAATCAAGATCCAACTTTCATGTACATCACAGTATTTGAGCTCCAACTCAAATATGAGGCTACAACCTCTGATATAAAGCTACAACTTGTAGATAGTACCAACTCTCAGATTTCTCTAGAACCAACTAGATGGAAGCACCAACTCCTAGGTTTCTCTAGCACCCACTAGATGGAAGCACCAACTCCTAGGTTTCTCTAGCACCCACTAGATGGAAGCACCAACTCCCAGAATATCTTCTATCACCAACTAGAATTTAGAGGACTACAATCCTCCCTAGAACCACCCTACCACCCTGATTGAATCTTACAAAACTTTACTTACTTTCTCTGTCTCTGATATGGTTTGTTACAACTCCATGTCTCCTCTTCCTTCTTCAGCTTCTACACTTTGTTTTGTTTCTGCATCTTTCTGCTTCTATGCTCTGGTCTTTCTCCTCCTGCACTCACAACTTCATGTTGTTCAGCTTCTCTTCTACCTTTTATGCTTTGTAATGCATTTTCATGCTCTTCACTGTGCCACTGATCTCCACTTTAGGTACTACACTGTGTCTCCTCTAACCCCCATGCATAACTGTCGAAAAATCTCACTATCTTCATTGTTCTACATGTCTTTTTCATGCCCAGTCCTCTGCCTGATCATCATTCAAAATATTCATCTTCTCTAGTGGTTATGCTGTATCTATTCATCATCGTTGGTCATTATCCAAATATTCTTTGGCTTCTTTGGAAGTTATCCTGAACCTGTTCATCACTAGCGACCGTTATCCTCAGATTCTTTGGCTTCTTTAGCAGTCGCAATTCTTCGTCTTCTCTGGCAGTCACAGTCAGTCATTTTTTTCTTCTTTATCTTCTAATCCCCTTCCTTCATGTGACCATCGACGGTGACCATAAGCCTAACCAACATGAACTTCATGACTCGTGACTTCGTGAATCTTGGTATGATACATCTTGATTCTCCCAACTCCCAATATCTGAAGGGGAGCCTAGCAATGCTAGCTCCTTCCCTTATTCTCTGCTGACGTGACCTCTGGCTATGACCACATGTCAGTCAAAAAGGTGCTTCAAGAATTCTTGTTTCACGATATCGCGAGTTATCTCTCCTCCATTCTTCAAAGTCCATGCTCCTAAAATCCAAACTTCTTCATGTCATATCAACGACCCATGACAATCCTCGATCAACGGTCCATATCTCTCCTTCTCACTTAGATATTTCACGACTCACGATGTTGATTGTTGTCCTGAGTCTTCTTTTCTGGGTGTCTCTTCTCCACCTAATTCATCATCTTCTTGTGACTCTGAGATTTGTTGTTCTTCATTTTCATTATTCTCATCATCTTTTTCATCCGACTTAGTGCTTATTATCTGTTGATCTTTTACAGGAGCTTCTTCATCAATTTGAACATCAATATAGTCTACTAATTTATGCATTCTTTTGTTAAAGCATATGTATCCTTTACTATTCATTTCATATCCTAAGAAGATACCTTCATCATCTCTACTATAAAATTTTCCTAGATGATCATCATTATTCTTGATGCATCATTTACTTCCAAATACTTTGAAGTGCTTGATTGATGCAGGTCGACCAAACCACAACTCATATGTAGTTTTATCACTGTTAGGCCTTAGATTCTCTTTCTTTAGAATATGAAAAGTCGTGTGAACAACCTTCACCCAGAAGGTTTGTGAAATGTCCCTTTCACTCATCATAGCCCTTGCCATCTGTTGAACTAATCTATTTTGGTGTTCTACAACTCCATTTTGTTGAGGAGTACCTGGAATAGTATATTCTCTTTTAATTCCATGTCTTTCATAAAATTCTTTGAAATATCTTGAAATAAATTCTCCTCCCCTGTCTGAGAGAATTGCCTTTAACTTCCTTCCTATCTTAGCTAACACCTTAAAATTTTTGAAATTTTCAAACGCATCATATTTTTATCTCAGAAAGGAAACCCATGTAAGTCTGTAGAAGTCATCAATGACTAACATAAAGTAACGTTCTCCTTCAGTTCCTTCCTTTCGTGATGGTCCACATAGATCCATATGAACAATTTGAAGTGGTTTCTCTGAAGATGTGAAACTCTTCGATTTGAATTGAGCATGATTCAGCTTTCACATTTGACATGATTCACATACAGAGTTATTAGGCTTAGATATTATTGGAAAGTCTTTCACAATGCCTTCATTATTCAGTTTGACAATATGATCAAAATTCAGGTGTCTAAGCCTTATGTGCCATAACCAAATTTCGTCAAATTTTCTTAAATGAAATTTCTCCTTATATTCCCTTAGAACATATACATTGTTTTCAGTTCTAACCCCTTTTGCAATCATATCTACTGTGTTTACTATATTTATTTTACAATTCATGGCAGTGAAAGTGACTTCACATCCTCTGTCACATATCTAATTGATGCTAAGAAGATTATTCTTTAAACCATCAACAAATAATACATATTGAGATTTTCTTCATCCATTACTTAAGCTTACTAGACCTTTACCTCTGATCTTTCCTGGAAAATAATTTCCAAAGGTCACACTCCCTGTATTGTTTTTTTTGAGTAATAGGAACTCAATTTTGTCACTTGTCATATGACTGGGGCATCCGTTGTCAATATACCAGGGGTCGTTTTGTATTTGACATGACAACACTAATCCACACTTGTTATCTTCATTCATCTTCCAAACCTTGACGTTTTCAGCTTTGTGATTTGAATCCGGATTATAGTTCTTTAAGCGATAATCTACAGCTTTATGTCCATAATTATGGTAGATGTAACATTCTCGTTCATCGAATAAAGGATCATAACGATTGTTAGGTTTAATCTATGTCCTTTTCCCAGCCATCACATGATTTGCAATATGTGGTTGTTTTTTACTTGGATGTCTCATTCTTTGTTGTGGTAGATATTTATTCCTTGGTTGTCTTGATTTCTCATGTCTAAATATTAAAGAACAATTTATAGCTTTGTGGCCAAAGTTAGAGTAGTAAAAACAATATCCATAGAAAAAATCAGTGTACTTGGAAAATGGTTGTCTTCTTTGAGAAGGTCAATTTCTTCCATGTTGATCATTTCCTTGAGTAGAGGGTGTATTATATCTTTGTTCTACAGATTCTGTTTTAGTATCTTTTCCTTCACTCCTCATTGGTGTTTGATTCTCTTCCTTTGTTTCTGCAGGTTTGTTGTTGTTAATGGTTGTAGATTTGACAAACTTAATGGATTCTTTATTGCTTGGCTGACCACTACTTGATCCTTCTTCATAACCAAAACCAATTTTCAACTTCAAATTCCTTTTCTAATTTAGAATGGAGGCTAATCCTTCTGAGGCTTTAATACTTGTAAGATTCTGATGATATAAGGCCTGAAATTTCTCTAGATATTTTCTGACAGTCACTACATCAGCTTCCAATTTTTCACCTTTTGTTTTGGCTTCCTTCAATTGTTGTTTGAGAATGTCTTCAATTTACTCAGTTGGTTCATTGCATGTTTTCTCATACTTGAGCAGTAACTATTTTTGTTTTCTTTTCTTTTCTCTGAGTCTATCAATCTCTTCCATGACACTGACAAGTTCTCCTTCAAGATATACTATTTCTTCACAATCATCGAACTCACTTCATGTATATTCAATGTTTATATCTTCTAAATCTATTGGCATTATATCATTTATTTTATATTCAATAGAAGAGTCACTGCTTTCATCATTTGAGGGATCATCATCATTGTTTACACAAAGTCTTTTCTTCTTAAAATAATTCTCTTTATAGATTTTATTGTGTTTGTGCTTCTCTTCATCATCATATGTCTGATCCTTTATTTTGTGAGGACACTTATATAAAAAATGACCTATCTTACCACAATTGAAACATTTGAAGAGAATTTTACCTTTGTATTTTCCTAGTCCTTTCTCCAGTCTTCTCACAAAATTTGCTTCAATCTCATCTATATCAGAATATGTGTTTTTCTTTTCTTTAAAGGATGCCTCTCTTGTAGTGGATTTACCTTTGGTGATTCTGATTTCATAAGAAGTTAGGGTTCCAAGAATTTCATCTAATGTTAACGTATTGAGATCAGTTATTTCCTCTATAGCGAAGACCTTTGAGTTAAATCTATCAGGAAGATTTCTTAATATTTTCTGGAATGGAAAAGATTCTTCTATCGTTTCACCTAGACCTTTCATAGCGTTGACAAGTTATTCTATTCGTAAGAAGTACTTACTGATAGTTTCATCTTCATCCATCTTTAACTTTTCAAATTTCAGTCCGTGAGTCTGAAGTTTTACATCTTTCACCTTTTTATCACCTTCATAACTACTTATCATCTTGTCCCACATAATTTTTGTTGAATCACAATGCATGACTTTGACAAACTCGGCTTCTGCAAGTCCACTGAGGATGCCATTCATTTCTTTTTCATTAAAGCTAAACTCTAGCTTATCATCTTTTGAGGCCAAGACTACAGGCTTCAAATATCCTGTTTCAACGACATCCCAAACATTAGCACCCAGATACATTTAATGTGTTCTCATCCTTATTTTCTAGAAGGAAAAGTTTGTTCCATCAAACAAAGGGGTTCTATTAGTTGAACTTCCATCGTGAGTAGTCATGTTCAAGCTTATGGATCTACCTTTGATCAAAGGCATCGGTTTTGATACCAATTGTTGGAAATATAATTGAGNTATGTTCCGATTCTTTCTAGATTATTATTTAATGTGTTTTTGATCACTTAACATGCATAGATATACAATATTTGACCATTCACACTGAATACACAGAGACACTGATTTTCATGTGGAAACCCATAAATTGTGAAAACCTCTTCTTCTTAGGATGTCAATCAAGCTCCAAATTTCATGTACATCATAATCTTTGAGCTCCAACTCAAATATGAGGCTACAACCTATGATATAAAGCTAGAACTTGTAGAGAGCACCAAATCTCAGATTTCTCTAGCACCAACTAGATGGAAGCACCAACTCCCAAATTTCTCTAGCACCCACTAGATGGAAGCACCAACTCACAAAATATATTCTAGCACCAACTAGAATTTAGAGGACTGCAATCCTCCCTAGCACCACCCTACCACCCTGATTGAATCTTATAAAACTTTACTTACTTTCTCTCTCTCTGATATGGTTTGTTACAGCTCCATATCTCCTCTACCTTCTTCAGCTTCTATACTTTCTTCTTCTTCTGAATATTTATGCTTCTATGCTCTTCTTGTTTTCCTCCTGCGCTCACAATTGCATGTTATTCATCTTCTCTTCTACATTTTATGCTTTGTGTTGCATCTGCATGCTCTTCACTACACCACTGATCTCCACTTCAGGTACTACACTGCGTCTCCTCCTACCCTCATGCATAACTATCGAGAAAGCACACTATATTCTCTGTTTTGCATGTCTTTCTCACGTCGAGTCCTCTTCCTGATCATCATTCAATCTCTTTGTCTTCCATGGCAGTTATGTTGTATCTGTTCATCATCAATGGTCATTATCCCAAGATTATTTGGCTTCTCTGGCAGTGATCCTGAACCTGTTCATCACTAGTGGTCCTGATCTTGAGATTCTTTGGCTTCTTTGGCAGTCACAATTATTCGTCCTCTCTAGTAGTCACAGTCAGTCCTTTTTGGCTTCTTTGGCTTCTAAGCCCCTTCCTTCATGTGACCATCGGTGTTGACCATATGCCTAACCAACAGGTGCTTTGTGACTCGTGACTTCAATAATATTGGTATAAGACATCTCGATTCTCCCAACTCTCGATATCCGAAGGGGATCCTAGCAACGCTAGCTCCTTCCCTTATTCTCCACTTACGTGACCTCTAGCTGTGACCACACGCCATTCAAAAAGGTTCTTTGCGACTTCGTGTTTTGCAATCTCGTGAGTTAGCTCTCCTCCATTCTTTCAATTTCAAGCTCTCGAACTATGAACTTCATCATGCCATATCAATGGTCCATGACAATCCTTGATTAATGATCCATATATCTCCTTCGCACTTTGAGATTTTACGACTAGCGATGTCGAAGGTTAGAACACCTCCTTTCCTCGATTGTTGAACTTGCACTTGCATCATATCAATGGAACATGACATTCCTTGATCAACGACTGTGATCACCTTCTCGAACTCGGACTTCGCGAGTTTTCGCTTCTCCTATCTCTGGTTTCCTGATTTGTGAATCAACGCAATGTTGATCTCTCGCCATGTTTCACTCGCTCACATGGTCTACCACATGTCCTTGTTGACATGGTCTGCCACATGTATTTGATGACATGGTCTGCCACATGTCCTTGCTGACGAGCTCTGCCACATGTCCTTTAATCAGATGGTTGAGGATTAATTTGTGTCTTTAACCGGAGTCCACAGATTTACGCCACGTCTCTTCTAGATCAGATGGCCTAGATCCACTTTGGATGATCCGATGCTTGAGATTTACTCTGGACGATCTGACGACTAATATCTATTTCAGATGACCGGATGATCGAGATTTACTTCGGCTCTCCGGCCTTCAGGAATTTCAATTCTCAACTGGAAATTCTTGAAGTGAGATTTCTTCGAAGCTCACGATCCATCGCCACGTATTCCTCTGGATCTGACGGTTGAAATTTTTTGTGGCTCTCTGGATCTCCGAGCTTCGAGGATTTAAAATATCAAACTTAAACTTCTTGAAGTGATTTCTCCGAAGCTCACGATCCATCCCCACGTATCCCTCTGGATATGATGGTTGAAATTTACTCCGGCTCTCTGACTCTCCAGGCTTCGGGTATTTCAGTTCTCAACTTGAAATTCTTAAAGTGAGATTTTTCTAAAGCGTAACCTCCTCATAACTTTAGACTCGAAACAAATGATGTGCATTTGATCAAGATCTTAAATCAATGGTTCGATCTATCTACGATGCAACTTTTCCTTGGATTAAATCCGATGACTCTTCATCTTTGCTTATCCTATCCTTCAATTTATTTCGATCTGACGACTGACGAAAATTCAGGTGATCGAGATCTCATAGCTCAACCCTTTCGTATCCTGTCCTTCAACTTAAATCATTCCGATGACTGATGAAAATTTGGATAATCGAATTCTCAACCGTTTTTCCCCACTTATCCTATCCTTCCACTTAAACTAATCTGACGGTCGTGAAGAATCTCAAAACAAATCCACGATCAAGGATTTGATCCTGATCATGTTTCTGTACTACGCTTTCCCTTCTGAGCTTTGATCTTTGCATATTGTTCGCTTCTCCTCCTGATCTTATGATTTTCATGTTTGCCATCGTCGTTGTTGTTCTTGCCATCAATGAAAATCACATGCTTGATACAAAACATGCCAACAATGTTTTATCTATCATGGATTGTTCCTATGCATAAGTGCAAGGGTGTCTTTAGACACCACCACTACCTTTGAATCTTCTATTCTCCTCTATGGTTATCTACCTGTCCCAACATGGTATCAGAGATATTGGTTTGTGATCTCTAGTTTGTAGAGAAGAATTAGAGGATATTGATATAGGCATGATTATTCACCTCCGATCTCTCTTTTGGCATGATTCCTATTTTTTCACGTTTTGAACTATTGAAACTATTTAAAACTCAGCTAGGGTTTTTATACAGAGACAAAGAAACTATTTCATTTTTCTATGTATTATGGGTATCATCTGGAAAACATTTATTTGAGTATAGCATGTGGATATTGTGTCTTGGTTATATAACTTGAATCATTTAATGGCATGCCCACTATAATGTCTTGCATTATGGATACATCAACCGATCCATTGTTGGATCCTTTTCGAAAAACATGGTATCTTGCAAGGGTTCATTCGACTAACATATATTTAAGTGTAATAAATAATTCTCTCCATCGATCAAGATCACAACTTGACTAAGGTTGACTGTATCAACAAGAGGAAGGAGACCTGTCTAATCGTCGAACAAAATTGGCTCACTCACCAACTTGACCTATATATTGTCCTTGGACCAATCTCAACTCGACCTATACCACTCGTGACTCATTTGGATATGACATCACCAAATGATTTTTACTTCAATTATGTTGTGGAATGGGGTTGAACCTAAAATGAAACATAAAATATAGTACTATAGATAATCTAAGAAGAAATAAAATTTCGAAGACAAAGGTGGTGTCCAAAGACATCGTTACAACACTTAGGAAGAGCAAAATGTTCTCAGAACATCATAGTGCATATTACAAATCCTGATTTGCATGATCTATGTGTTCTATTTGTGATCACTTAATAATAAGTCTGCATGGGGTCTTCTATTTATAGCCTCAATATCTAACCAATTTCCTTGTAATTATGAATATTCCATCCACATATATCCATCGGTTATTAGAGTTGACTCCATCAAATTCATGTTGTCTAGTGAGCTCGATAAGGATGCTCTAATAAACCATCGATGTGTCCAAATCGTAGTCGATTGTTGGGATGGTGAATATACATCTTGACTATATTTAACTTTTGGTCGACTATTCAATCGAAAGGTATGTCGACTACTCGAGCAACTAATGTAGAGTTTTGTTCGATTTCCCGATCGACTATTTCGATATGTAGATTGATCGCATGAAAAACTTAATCCAAGATAAGTGTGATGAAAAATAAATACTTGATGTTCCAATACGCTCCCATCAACACACATCTATGAATATTTAGGAGGTGTAATTATGTCATCGTGAAACCCCCCCATAATCACATCTTCATGAAGCTCAAGCATCGTATGGAGTTTGATAAGTCTAGCTTGAGATAAGGATTTGGTGAAGATACCAAGAACCTAATCATATGTTCTGCAATATTCAAGAGAGACATCATTCTCATCAACTAGCTGTCTCAAATTGTGAGCATGGATCTCAACATGCTTCATATTACTATGGGAAAAAAGGTTGTTAGAAACTTGTATTGCACTTTTGTTATCACAATAGATTGTAGTCGATGTCCGAATAGGAAATCCAAGTTCACCCATAATTTGGTGGATCCAAACTGCTTCAATACCTTCTTGAACGATTCCATGATATTCTTCTTCTATAGTCAATAAAGAGACTACCTTTTGTTTCTTACACTACCACACCAATGCTCCATTTATTAGATTAAACACAACCAAAAGTGGGCTTCTGATCATCATTTTATCCATCCCAGTCCAAGTCCGTGAAGCCGACTAGAAAATATGAACTTTGACAATACTGGATAACAAAATGAGTGGTACCTTTAAGATAACAGGCAATTCATTTGACTACTTTAAACTGTATTTCTATAGGTTCCTACATAAAATGGCAAACCACACTAACAGCAAAGGAAATTCCAAGTTGACTATGAGTAAGATAAATAAGACTTCAAATGAGTTGTCGAGAAAGTGTAGCATCGAATTAAGGTGATTGAAAAGTTTGGGTTATATTAACTCCATACTAAAAAGGAGTAGCACAAGTCTTACAATTACCCATCTTAAAACATGTCAAAATATCCATCACATATTTAGATTGAGAAACGAAAAAGTCATCACATAGTGGTAATACTTGAAGACCGAAAAAATAATGCAAAGTGTCAAGATCTGTCATGTCAAAGGAGTCAGAAAGTTGTTTCTTCAATATAATAATGAGATCAATATTATTTCAAGTAATGAGGATATAATATACATATATAGCTTAACAATAAAGGTGTCTCCATTGGTATGGAGAGAATACAAGATGTGATCATATTCACAACATTTGAAACCAAGTCGGAGAAAGAAATTGTCGATCTTAGCATATCAAGATCGAGGAACTTACTTCAAACCATAAAGAGACTTCTTGAGTCAAGAAATTAGGTTACAATGTGTCGCAAAACCATGTGGTTGTTCCATGAAAATTTATTTGGCTAGATCTCCATGAAGAAAAGAACTCTTCACATCCATCTGATGGATTTTGCATCCAAAATGAGTAGCAAGGGAAATAATTAGTCGAATAGAGTTCATCTTTGAAATATGGTAAAATGTATCAATGTAGCCAACACCTTATTTTTTAGAGAATCCCTTCGCAAACATGCATGAATTATATCTCTCAATAATATGTTCAATGGTAAATTTGATCTTGTAGACCCATAGACACTTCACATTGTTCTTTCCTTACAGTCGGGGAACCAAGTCCCAAGTTTGATTCTTCAACAAAGAATCAATTTATGTCTACATATCATGTTCCCATTCAAGTCATCCTCGAGCATCCAAGTAGGAGAAATGATCAAATTTTTCAAGTAAACAAGTCATCAATGCAACACTGTCATGTTTCTTTTGAATTCAAGTTCGGTGTCCGGAGGAAATGTCATCGACATCATCTCTAGAATCTTCAATTTTCTTGGAAAACCATGTGGGTAGACAAGAAACATGTGAAATATTGTTCACAACAACATATCGATAATAAGTTAGAAGATTTGTATTCGAGGGAGAAAGAAAACTAGGAAAAAACAAGATCAATGGACTAGCCAACTCAGAGGTCGATGGTCGAGTCGAAATAGGAAATTTTTTTGACTATCTGGTCGAAGGAATGAATAATGGAATAAGAGAACCAGAGTTAGAGAAAACATCATAGGAATCATCCTGCAACAATCCAGAGGAGGCATGAAACAACTTGATGCTATAATATTGCTCATCAAACCATACATTTTGTATGATAATGATTTGTTGTTTGACAAGATCAAATAGCTGATATGATTTTGAATCTTTAGATTATCACATCATGGTGCAAGCATGATTGTTTGCATGAAACTTATTTATGAAATCATAAGAAATATGAGCCTAGGAAACACATCCAAATACATGGAGGTGGTTGACTGAAGGCTTCTTTCCACATAATCATTTGGCTTGATTCATGGACCAAAAAACTCAAGTCAAGATGCGATTAAGAAGATAGTTTGCAGAGTTAACCACTTCATCCAAAAAGACAGGGGATATATTTATCCTACAAAAGACATTTTTATTTCACTAACGTACGATTCTTGAGTTTTGTAATGCCATTATGTTGAGGTGTGTAAGGAACCGACTGCCGCCATTCAATACCATATCGAACCTGATATTATTCAAAATGTCAATTTACATACTTACCATCATTGTATGATATCAGTAACTTGATCGGTCAACCACATTGATCTTCAGCAAAGGCTCTAAACTCTTTGAATTTTTCAAAGACAACGTTTTTATTATTCAGGAAATAGACCCGTGTGAAACAAGATATATCATCAATGAAAGTCAAAATATACCTTGCACCTGCGAGGGAAGGTATATTGATGCAACGGACATCATTGTGAACCAACTCCAAGATGTTTTGTGCTCGCCACACTTTTTCAGAGTCAAACAATTCCTGATGATGCTTTCCAATAACACAACCTTTATAGACTCCTTCAGGGGGAAACACTTTAGATAGAAAAACAACCATGTTCTGAGTTTCTAGTGCTTTCAAACATTGAAAATTTAGGTGTCTGAGTCGTTCATGCCAAGTTTTACTTTGTTCATTAGTGTGATAAATAAGAGAAATTAGTTCACTTTCAGGTCAAGTCATGTCATGGAATTTATACAGACTATCCTTTGGGTCTAGAAACCCTCCAACAACAACTGATTGACCTTTATTTAAGTCTCGAATGAAGAACTGATTCGAACAAAAATATACAATTTCACCTTTCTCTGTTAACTGAGCAACATACTCCATATTGGCACCAAGGTTTGGACTGTGATAAACATTTACATTTGCTTGTGATAAACATTGACAATTCTGCCTTGTCGATAGGTAGCATCATCTTGACTGAAAATATCTATAGAAAAATCATCAACAACATAGATCTTCCTTTCCTTGGCTTCCTCCAAGGACATGAACAAAAAATCATCCTCAGTCATATGATGAGTACACCCATAGTCGAATACCCATTCATTCTATGCAGAATGAGACAACAAGGATTGAGAAGTTCCAACTTAGAATCTAATATTATTAGTGGGTTGTCGAAAAACTAACACTCCTCCTTCAAGGAGTTTAACCTTCTCCTCTAAGATATCTCTCTTCTTATAGCAAACCTTCTCCACATGTCTAGTCTTTCCAATGTACTAACATGTCTTCTTATTTTGACTTTCGTGGGGTGCATATGTTTTCCCTTTAGGTTTCTAGTTGAGGCCTCCAAGTTTCTGTTTCTATAATTTTCAATCACCAAAGCATCGTCCCAGTGTCAATCACACAATAGATCCAACTCAACAAGGTTTGCAGATAATAGGTGAGGTTTCAAACCATCGTCTCTAATACGATGTTGGGGAATAGTGTGGAATCTAACTTGAAACAGAAAGGGAAGTACTATAGATAATCGAAGAGGAAATAAAATTTTGAAGACAGAGGTGGTCTCTAAAGACACCATTACATGACTTAGGAATAGTGCATTATAATCAAAACTTCACATTGCATATTGGACACCTTGATTCACATGATCTATGTGTTTTATTTCTTGATCACATGATGATAATGACCCATGGGTTCTTCTATTTATAGCCTCAATATCTAACCACTTTCCTTGTAATTAGGAAGATCTTTTCCACATATATCTATTAGTTGTTAGAGTTGACTCCGTCAAATCTTCACTATCTAGTCGGCTCGACAAGGATGCTTGACCTGACTATCCATGTGTCCAACTTGTAGCAGATTTTTAGGATTTTCAATCCATTACTTAACTATCTTTGACTGTTGGTCGACTATTTGACTGACAGGTATGCTAACTACTCGACTGAATAATGTAGAATTTTGGTCGATCTCCCAACTGACTATTTCTAGATGTAGGTCAATTGCCCAACTGACTGAATTAAGGAGAAGTGTGATGAGACATCAGTGCTTGATATTCCAACAAATTATTGGTTAAATTACTTCAACTTTGGCTTCAAATTTGGGTTCATGAGAAGTTTCCCCCTTATTTTTATTTTCCGTCGATCCGTGAAATCCAATCTACCAGGAAACTTGTCTGGTCGAATCACACATTCGTGGAATATGCCATAAAACCTATTTGTTGGGTTTTTGTTGTGGCAAGCACGTTTTTGACAAGCATGAATGATCCAGATTTAGGAGCGGAATGAACTGATTAATATACCGAATACAATAAACACGGAGATAGGAATAATAACACAAATATCCAGTGAACAATATCTTCTATTAAATAATTAAATAGGTTGAAACTATACAACTGTAGAACTGAAACTTGCTCGAATAGTGGTAGTTATCTCTAAGAAGAGATGTGGCTCATACGTGCATATTTCTGAGCATAATCCCTTACAATGAGGCTCCATAGGCCCTTTTCATATTACTCATGAATTCTAAAATGATAGACATCCAAAAACCTAACCCTAGAAGGTGAAACACCAAAAGTCATGTGGGCCCTATGGGTAAGTTGGTGTAATTTGGTACCTAAACTTCCTAGGGTCATAACTTTTGCATACGACCTTCATTTTAGGCACGTGATAGACTGTTGGAAAGGTATTTCAGAGAAATACACATTTCGCTATCATACTCTAACTCCATCTACATTCTGACTGCGGCGAGACAAAAAAACAATGTTTAGGGCCCCAAAACAACCCTGAAAGTACAACAAGGCGTGCTAACATGAAAACATACAAAATAAGCCAATTGGATTAGGTGAGAATCCACCAGAAGTGTAGAAATCACAATTATAAAGTAGTACATAAAGACATGTTGATTAAAAACGGACACAAGGAGCAAGTTGGAATAGGTGGGTGACCACCAATATCCACCTGGATCAATGAATTTCGTGGACTAAAGGCCTCTTTTGTTATCATCAATCAAATACTGACTTCTTGGGTCAATAAACTGGTGGTACATTCCATCGTGTTGGTTGTTTGACTGGCCAATATATTGTTGAAGCATTTGATCGATTCGACAAATATCGACTCAATCAGATGAGTACATGGATTCCCTAGCTCTCGTGGGTACCCTAGAAAATATTTTACTCAATCTGTTTTCCATTGCATCCTTTGCTAGGTTGTTTTCTTTTCCAATGCATGAATTTATGGATTGCACTATGACCAACTCACCTCTAGTTAGTCAACTAGACAGTCTTGCTTCTTGTGGTCAACTTCTTGTCAACCCATTTTATTTTTGAACCATCACTTACATTTGGTTCCTTAGTTATTACCTTCATTCGACGATGAGCATGCTTGATGAATATGAGCATGCTTGATGAATATGAAGTCCTCGTTCTTCAAAAATTGCAGGAGATTCAAGAGAAAAAGGCTATTTCCTTATACGAATCTCATAATCAACTTCGTACAGAGGTCACTAACTTGGAGAATGTCATTGCATAGTTGTAGACTAAGAATCAATGATTGATGAATGAAATCGATATCTCCCATACTCTGGTATAAGATGAGGTTCCCCTCTTTAAAACTATCCTTTTACTGTAGTTTGATGAGAAATATCGAAAATTTTCTAAACTAGAATGAACAATGAAGACTATTTTCCAGGATCTTGTCGATGAATTTGGAAATAAATCATATCTTGTCGATGATCTAGAGAAGGAGTGAAAAATCTTTCTCATGCATAAAATTTTGTCTTAAAGACAAATATTTGCACACTAAAAGAATCGAATACCAAACTAGCAAATGAACTTTCCCATTTACAGGCCTCTATTGATGAGCTTCGTGAAGAAGTTGCTCCTCTTAAAGAAGATAACAACTACCTGTTTGATGAATATCAAGCTCTGAAAGAAGATTATGATTCCATATTACTTCAACTGACTAAGAAGGATGTGACTATACAGGGCTTGCGCGATTGCAAATATAGCCTTCAAGAAGAAATTCATTGACTATAGGATGTTGCTAAGAAGATTGTTGTTGATCTTCCAGGATCACCTATTACTTCTTACACCTTTGATAATATTAATTATAGTCCAACTATTTGTAAGAATACTAATGATTGTGTTGTTTCTCCCAACTTTGAAAAACACACTATAAGTATTGGGTCGCGAATGTTGAGAAAGATGGGATATACATGAGGGGTACTTGGGAAGAATGGACATGGTATTGTTGTTCCTATTATGCCTGAGGTGAAGCCACCAATAATAGGTCTTAAATATGATACTCCTATTGCCTCCCTTCCTACACTCAACCTTGTTGCAATGAAGGAAATTTTATTTGTTGCGGGTGGAGATTTTATTGGTTTGGCACAAGAGCAACCTATGGTTGATTGTATTGAATTGATTGATGAGTTGGTTGTTCCTAACATGCAAGGATATGAGAATATTGTTGTTGATGACATTGTTGTTGATATGTTAGGTTTTCCTACTCTTGAGAGTACATGTTATATTGGAGAATGATAAGTATGAATTGATTTGGATATCCCAATCGAAGACTAAATTATTTGTGGTTAGAAACTTAATAATACGGTGTTAATGTGGGCCAATCTTCAATGGTGAAATAGACATGGTCCAAGCATGTGTTTTTTTATGTAGAGTAACTGATAAATATTTTGTTCACTTATTTTTATAAAGTGAGTATTCCAAACATGTCTCGATGGATATAGAGAAAGCTCTTGATTTATCTAATATCTAGTCAAAAGTTAACTTGGAAAATTACTTTATTACACTGGATTAGTTTGAAAGAGTTGAAATTTAGTCCGATTTCTAGTCCTCTAGGGTATTTGGCTGGCCCATAACGCCTTCCTATTTGAAGAAACATTGTGCCTGCCTTTTCAAACTTCAACATAACTATTCAAACTTCAACATAACTATTGGGTTTACTTCCATACTTAAAAATATCAGTCAAACAAAAGATTCCTAGAGTATTGGAGGCTCTTCAAATTGACAAGACACGAGCCTCGAGTTTTTTTGATAGAGATTGCTAAGGGACAAAATCATTATGTTGTTTAGGTTTCATCATTATGTGGGAAAATGCAGGTTAGGCACCAATAATTTTAGGGAATTTAAAGTAGTATTATTTCTCTTGAAATTTTCTACTAATAATTTTAGGGAATTTAAAGTAGTATTATTTCTCTTGAAAAAATTTCTCTCAAGAGGAATATAAATATATTGAATATTCAGGTATTTGATGATTTTGGTATGGTTATAAAAAAGATGATTGGAATGATTCACGTAAAAAAAAATGCCTTACTATCCTTTGATTTACATATGAATATGAAAGGTATTGCTAGACAAGTTCACTTGATATCATTCTCTGATGTGTTCAGATAACAAAGCTAGTTTTCCAATTGTCTTTTTAAAGAGGGGTCATCTCTCCCTATGTTTCAAGCTTCTTTGCAGAAATTTGATGATGGTAGGGTCATCAATACTCCTTCCATTTCTTTAAAAGTCTTTTAAGTTGGTTTTTCAAACAAATTTTTTATATAATATCAATATCTATAATTCATTTTTTTAACTCTTTGGACAATTTATTAACTTTGTAACAACGTATTTATATATATACTTGTTTGTATCGGTTATACGATATTTTTTTTATTCTACCTAAAGCACACCTAACTATTAACTTTGTAACAACGTATTTATATATATATATACTTGTTTGTATCGGTTATACGATTTTTTTTTTATTCTACCTAAAGCACACCTAACTATTGTATTTCGAATTCACCTTCAATTAAAAATTTATATATATATAAAACAAAAATATATGAATATTTCTTTTTATAAATGTTTTTAGCTTTTTATATGCAAAATATCTTATTTGAATTTTACAATTAAAAAATACCGCCAAAATATTCTACTCAAAGCCTTTAAGAGCTGAATATTTATACAACTAAACATCCAACCAAGCTACATTTAATATTTATTTGAACAGGAAATATCGTTGGATATTAAAAGTGACTTTTAATATTTGCTTCAATATGGATGGAGATTATACGTTTGATATTTATGGAAAATTATTATATATGTATAATGAGTATATATTAATTATAATCATAGTAATAATTTTTTTCAAGTTTTTGATTGATATGTGTAATATTAAATATTTTATTGAAAATTTAATTTTTATAATTTTTTGGTTTGTTTGTTTGTTTTTTATAAGTTATATTAATCTTTAATATGATTGATGATTGGATATTTTGTTTTTTATGTTTAAAATCTGTAATTTTAATATTACATAGTGTCTTAACAACACATTTGATCACTGAATGTTCTACATCTAGACTAATTTTCATAATTATTTCGAAAGGCAGGCTTACACCTATTGACAATGGGTACAATTAATGATCTTTTAACCTTATTTAACCTTAAACCCTAATCTGATGGCTATGCATTGAAGATGCTGACATATTACCACAGACAGATTACCACAAACATTTTATATTGGGGACACATGTTCTCAGTATATTGAAGACACGCATTCTCAGCCACTACCTTTAGGCGTTCTCAGCCGCGAGTTAGCGGCTGTGCTGGTTTAAAAACAGCTAAAAATTGTTATTATTTATATTTTATTTTTAGAGATTTTGATATTTAAACATTCATGATGTTTATTGTAAATATACAGAACAGAATATGACAAATTACACAGCTTGTTCAGATGGTCTTAGTTGCACGCGTGGGTATGTTAGATTTAATTGCAATTCCATCGCCCACATAGAGCTTGGAATCATATACCAAACCAACTAAAAACCAGTCATCGAATTTGAGCAGTGACAAACCAACCAGAAACCACTCATTGCATTTGAACGGTGACAACAACAAATTCAACTGTCCACTTCAGTGATGCCTTCTCCATACAAATACCTTTCCACGCCTTGTTTTTTTCCTTGGACCACGCCGTACCATTCTTTCACATGCAATACCTTTACACGCAATGTGCTTTTTCCGTCTACCACGCCTTGTTTTAGTTGTGTGGATAAAAAAAAACGGGGAATGTTACAATAGAAATTTGGATGGAACTCAGAAATTCAAACCAGAGAACCTCCCTAGTTTATGGTCAAACCCGACGCTATCGCACGGCCCCAGCAAAACCGAATGTAATTAAAGATATGTCCACTCAGGCGAATACCATGAATGGCGGGCTGGTTGACTCGATCTACTCTATTCCTTCACGTCTCTCTTCTATATGATTACTGGTTTTACAGTTTATATAATACGCCACTTCCGCGATCCTTCCTCGCATTTCCATGCTTCGATTTGTTTGCTCATAACAGATAAATTATGGGCAACCATACGTCTTGCATGATGGTGGGCAATAACAGGGAAACCATCCAGCTGGTTCGCTCAGATGGCAGCATTAGGATTCTTCCTGAATCTGTCAAGGCGAGTCAAATCATGCAAGAATGCCCTCAAAATTTAGTCTGTCATTCGGACTCATTCTATATCGGGCAGAAGACGCCCGCGCTTTCTCCAAACGATCCACTGAAGGCTGGCAACAACTACTTCATTCTGCCCGACCATTTCTTTCAGTCTCCTTTATCTCTCGTATCGCTGGCTTCCTCAATATCACCACCGCCTACAAAAGTCGCTCTTTCGCCCACTGTCCGCGCATCTCCGGCTCTCCGCAGTATTGGGCGTGCGTCTGCTCTCTGTCAGCCGTTTGACATACAGAAAAGCGATGCTGGCGGAGGCCTTCGGATCAGAGTCTGCCCAGAGTTTATTACAAAACTTATGGAAGACAGGAGGGTTAACGTTGATGAACGCGAGCTTCCAGTGACCAGGGATTTCGCAGATGATGAGCCTTATAGACTCTGCAATACTCCTGAATTGAAGAAAGAGTATAAGAAGTTGGTGAAGTCCAGAGGCCATTGCTGGAAACCAAAGCTTGAAAGTATCAGGGAAAAGGAGGATAAGGTTGGCCACAGGATATTCATGAAAATTAAGAGATCGATACCGATTAACAGTCCTTGATCAGTTAAAGTATGCAGTTTTTTGGTCGTAGTGTTGGTTCGGTCTATTTTTTTAGATTTTTGTGAGAATTTGGTGATGTAAATTTGAACAAAATTTCTACTTCTAGTGTTTAAATTACATTTCTAAATGTATAAATAGATTCATCTTGCTGAAAAACAAATCAAAAAATTACTAAAAATAAAACATTTATACTACTCTTTTGTGGACATCAATTAAATCTAAATCGGCCAACACTTGATTCAATATTGTACATAACTTCTTTGTACAGTTTTTTTTCTTCCAATATACATGATAATCATTTATTGTGAAGTACTGAAATTCAACAAAACATGAGCTTGTTGGAGTGTACAGCTCCGATTCAATTTACAAGCTTATTGTGATAAGTTAGTAAATCTACTTCCTGTCATTTTAATTTTTTTTCTCAATTATAATGGAAGTAAATTTTTCCTTAATTATAATTTCCAGTATTTTTCTTGTGAATACTGAGCCTTTGGGTAAAGTTTTAGAAATAATTAGTTAAGTTGTGCCAAAATGAGTTTGTTGCAGTGTGCAGCTCCGATTCAATTTACAAGCCTATTCTGATAAGTTAGTAAATCTATTTTTTATAATTTTTAATTTTTTTTTTCTTAATTATAAATGGTATTTTTTTCTTAATTATATTAACAATTTCCTTCCTTTTTCTTGTGAATACTGAGCCTTGGGTAAAGTTTTAAAAATACTTAGTTAAATATTTGTTAAAATGAGTGCTAGATATAAGTTGGGTCTTTAGGCAAAGTCTAAATACTAGAACAGTAACATAATTGTGGCTGATGAACTTCTAAAAGCGATGACAGCATATGGAAAAATTGAGATATGATATATAGTTTGTTAATATAATTGTGGTTGATGAACTTATAAAGGGGATGACAGCATATGGAGAAGTTTGCTAACATAATTGTGGCTGATGATCTTTTAAAGGCGATGACAATATCTGGAGAAATTAAGATATGATATACAGTTTGTAACATAATTGTGGTTGATGAACACAGAAGCGATGACAGCATATGAAAAATTGAGATTTGATATGCAGTTCGCTAACATAATTGTGGTTGATAAACTTCTAAAGGAGATGACAGCCTATGGAAAAATTAAAATATGATATACAGTTTGCAACATAATTGTGACTGATCAACTTCTAAAAGCGATGACAACATATGGAAAAATTAAGATATGATATACAGTTTGCTAACATAATTGTGGCTGATGAATTTCTAAAGGAGATGATAGCATAGGGAGAAATTGAGATATGATATACAGTTTCTAAAGGCGATGACAGCATATGGAAAAATTGAGATATGATATACAGTTTGCATGAGATAAACCTCCAGAGTTGGATCATCTAATCTAATTTAGAACAAATCTAATTTAGCACAGTATGCTATACTTTATACAAACCCTATTCTTAATATAATTATAACCCTAACATAATTTTGTATGATTTTAATCACTTTAATCCTAATTAATTATTTTCAAAATCTTCCTTTTTATCTTCCATTAAAATTGTAAGGTGCTCTTTACAGTGTAGCCATTCTTAGTAGCCTGATCTTCACAGGCGTGCCAAGTATCTATGTGTATTTTTCGGATGTATTCTGCCGAGCGCTCGTAATTTAAATGTTATGATGGCAAGATCATCTTCTATGAATGATATGCACGTGCCATGGGACGCAAATTTTATTCCTTCGAGAACCGGCATTAAATATTAGGAGGATCAACAAAATATAGCTCTGCACATATTACTCTGAACATGTGACGATTTCATCTCTGGGCAGTCGTGTTGCTGTTCTTACCAAACAAGATCTGCTTCTCCATTAAATTTCCTACTTTTAAGTTCCCTGTAACAGGAGTCCCCCTTGGGTTGAGGTCCATCAACATCTTCATTACTCTTATCGTTTTCTCCTTAAAATTTCCTTAATAACATGAACTGACCTAGTAACCAGGTTTGGGATCTAAACTGTGACAGTGATTTTAAATGGTTTTCCTCAGCTAAACAGTCAACAACATGCTATTGATATAGCTAATCCATTAATATTCTTAACCATTAGACTCTTGGATTTATATACTTTTTAATTTGTTTTTTGCCTAATCATACATTGTTTGGAAGGGTCTCTAATCCATTAATATTCTTAACCATTAGACTCGTGGATTTATATACTTTTAGTTTCTTTCACTAACCATACATTTTTTGGAAGGGTCTTTAAGTGTTTTATATGTTAATTTGACGATTAGTTAGGTTGTGAATTTAAATTAGACTATTATTATATCACCACTTAACCACCGCAAACATTGAGACGAAAATTGAGGCATCGATACTACACTCATTCAAAAGCTAAGAAACCCACCAATGTCCCTCAGTTCTTATACGAGGCTTGTAGATGATACCATTCACTACACCTAATAAGAAAGAATTGGACAGAAAATATAGCTCGACTAAGGCAATATCATAGGAAAACATTAAGGTGCAATTGGAATGACAACAAACTATCGTTAGGGCACTTAGAGCATTTTCTCCATCAATAATAGGGAATGAGATTTTCTTGAAATATTTGATTCCTACACAAAACCATTAACGTACATAAGTTGCATGTACTTTTTTCCCAATAAACCGTGATTTCATTCGTTATTTCATCCTCTCTTCAAAAGTACTTCCCCAATTGAATTTTCAATGCTCATGTTTTGTTGGGCTATTTGGAGGCTCGACTATGGCACAAAATCTTTATTTTGACCTCATTAGTTATGTGAAATCCTTGTGACTACATGCATGTTAATCTCTTCTTTAACGAACTAAACCACAACATTGATCTCCTTAATGTTTATGGTCCATCCATTAACATACATGATTTCTAGCTAGAATTGTTTTACAGAGACCTTCTAGACTCCCCCACTCTCATCCTAGAGGGACACCTAAACTTAACAATGAATGGATAAGAGAAATGGGGTAGCAATTCACAGCAGGACCCTCTTGTTGATTCATTTATAGATCTCTTTGAATATATAGAATTTTTGGAAACCAATATGATCTCCTATACGATAACTTGGATGAACAATCAACTTGGTGAGGACTTCATTGGAAAAATAATTGAGAGATTCCTAGTCAAGGAATATTTCCTAGACTAGAAACATAGGTATTGTTGGATTCTTGAGAGGGGGAGTGAGTTAGTAATAGAGCGTAATTATAATCCAATTTTCTTCGCGTTATATCAATGTAGTATTATTATCAATAATGAGCAATAGAAATAAACAATCACACACATACCGCGATGCACGGTGTTTTCATTAGAAACCCGTCGAGGAAAAACCGCAGAATATTTTTACGATATGTCTTAAAGAATCAACTTGTGGGAAGCTCCAACTCCCCAGATTCTTTGGATACAGCAGGAAGGAGGATACAACCCCAATGTTCTCCTACTGGCCAGGAAGAATTGGTTACAACCACACATCCTTGCCCACAGAATCTTGCCACCCACCAGCAGAGTAGAAGTAGAATGATGGAACCACTATCACTATCACTATGAGATATACCCACTTTGTAAACTTTTGTACCAATAAATCTGAACAAAGCATCAGCACCGTACCTCAACTTTGTGAAATCAATCGTACCATAAACAAGTGCATCAACCATGCGCAAGTATGTACCAATCATGTGTCAACTTCTCATCAACTATGACTCATCAATATGTACCGAATTTCATCAACTATACACCTCATGTGAGAAATAAGCCAACTCATCAACTCGCATATAAACTGTACTCAACATGTACCAACCAAAAGCCCTCATCAATTTCATCATCAAATCGATTTGTAGCTCTGTAATAGACCTGAATTGTATATGATCACATTCCTACAAACTCATCAATTTCATCATCCAAATCTGATTTGTAGCTCTGTAATAGACCTGGTGTATATGATCACATTCCTACAAACCTTCCTTAACTTTAAAAACAAGAGACTAGCATTTTCATCAAACTTTTCTTTAGTCTCACATGTCTAGCTTTGGATTAGTCAACAACTCTAAATTGAAGTAATCATAACTTTGAACCTGTAATGTATAAAGATCTGAAACTAATGCAAAATGTTCTTCAGTGTATTTAATGCAATTCCTCCAAGTGTCACTACTTGGAACCTCTCATAAAAGGATTTATAGAAAAAATGGCATATCTTGCTGAATTCTGGATTATTCTAGAGAATGACCTTGTAGAGCGTGCCCCGAACAAAATATTTGATGAAATTATTTGAAACTATTACACAACATACTACAGACTGTACCCGAACCAACACATTTGGTCTCATTGAATTTGGATCTGTTATGAACAATTTATGACTTTTTTACCGGAAACACCTGATTTTTACTAGTTTCAGGATTGGCCACAAACCCTATTTTCCACGGAGTGTAACTCCCAAAATACAACGACCCACAAGATGATTTTTTTTCCACAGCTACTTGGATATGTTTTCTCACTTGAATAGCAATTTCATGGTCTGAATCATTATATAAAAAAAAGTTATAGCGTAAATGGTGAGATGACGTGTAAATAACATACCTTAGAAAGCACCATCAAAAAAATTTATCCTTCCTTGCATTTCGGCCTTCTTTTCTTCACCTTCACTCAGAATTTTTGTTTAGATATCCTTGGTTACCTCGGACACATATAGATATTCAATATTTTTAAGTGTGATTCAAATGAGAGAACCTTTCCTCTTATTTATACTCTCCAAGTAGCTTCCTTAAAAACATCTTCTAGGTCACTTGGCCCACTTTCTTTATTTGGATCAACTTCTAATTTATCCATTAAATTTATTACTAAAATAATTTATTTTGTATTCACTTTGAATTATAATACACTCATCACTTCACTTTATTATTTACCTTTTTAAATCTCTTAAACCACTTTGATTACTTTCACCTTTTGGGGCTTCTAGATAACATATGAGAGTCCTCCAACTTCGTAAGGCCATAACTCTCAAACCATGAGGAGTTATGTGATGTTCTGCATACCACCAGAAATGGCATGAAATGTACTATCCATATAGAATAGTATTATCTTAAAATATATCATAACTCATACCGTTACCCATCAAACAAACTTGG